>LQNK01000528.1:577459-675818 GCA_001586405.1 Phoebis sennae
AGACCCAAATAAGAAGTACATATTCGTACAGATATTTAAGTAGAATCGCAATATGAACGTATCTACACTAATATAATAAAGACGAAAACTTTGTTTGTTTGTAATGAATAGCTCAAAAACTACTCGACCGATTTTAAAAATTCTTTCACCATTGGGAAGCTAAATTATACACGAGTAAAATGGGCTATATTATAGGTGTTATAAAATTATGCTACGGGGGCGAAGCGGCGCGGAACAGCTAGTCATTAAAAACCTATCACACAGTTTTTAAGCTAGTAACTAAATAATCTTTTCATAAAGAAACAACAAGCAGTACAATCCAAAATTATTTATTTATTTAAAATGATACAAATATTACATTAAAAGAACCTGCGGGTTTAGATTGTTTTCTTAGAACTATGGGATTCATTATAAATTAATATTGCGACAAGAAAGCGTTCCTTACAAATCTATTGTTTAAACTTATAAAAGTGAACTTTGATTAAAATGGTATCTAACATTTTATGGTTCAGAATTTCTCGAAAAAGGACATGATCTGCGTATTTTTTCTGACCTTAAAATTTAAGTTTAAAACACGAAAACAGCTAAACATTAACAATTATGTCGATGTCCGAATTTTCTCATCAAACGAAGTTATGGGAATATTATAGATTAAGACTTCAATGTTCTCTTTAGGTGCGCTGTTTTTAAGACCTTATTAGTATTTATTTTGAAGCCCCTGCCTCTTCAAAGGCGTCTTTTGCGTGTAATCAAATGTATCAGCCCTCAAAAACAGCAGCGGCACAACGGCGCGGACTTCAGCAACGAGCGCAAAGGAGCATGTTGCTCACCTGAAGTTAAGTGGTCTAAACGATCGTTTAGATTTCAAAAAATATTTCTGACTAATCGCACCCCGCGGTTTCACCCGCGTAACTTTTCCCGTGGCAATTATACCTATATGCATAATAAGTTTCATCATAATCGGTTCAATAGTTTTAACGAGAAGGAGTAACAAACAAACATACATGCACACATACATCCTCACAAACTTCCGCATCTATAACATGAATATAGGATTATGATAGACAGGTTATCTCTAAGCTATATAGCTAGCATTATGCTTCTCTCTCTCTACGAAGGGCTAATAGTAATCAATATTAATTCAACCGACACAGTCAAAAATATTTATCACCAATTTTATTCAACTAAAACCACTAGACGCATGAAAAATTGCGATTTCGAAACACAAGTCCAATAACGCTTGTAAATCGTTATTTCTCTCACAAAAGTTTAATCAATTTCCCGCCAAACGCAAATCAGACGATGTTGCTAGCTACAAAAACTAAAATCAATAGGACTCAAATTGTATTGACATGGGCAATATTGGAGGGGCAGTAAGGCCTCATTGTGCAGGTCAGTACCGAACCGTGGGGTTACGATATTAAAAAAAGATATGTTTTAGGGTCCCGCTTGGTTTTTTTTTTGTATTAACTAGCAACACTAACATTTCACGTATAAATAAATAAAAGTTGGTATAATTATATAGCTACATAGAATGAATTAGTCGGAAACTGTTATGGTAAAAAGAGGATTCGAGGATTGCTTTAGAGTAAAATTCAGTCCAGTTTACTTTTTTTATTAATTACTTGTAAAAAATTTGGCCGAAGAATCACTGTTTTTTTCTTTATTTATATACCATGAGCTCCGCGGTTTCACCCGCGTATATATCCCGTTCCCGTAGGATTTTCGGAATAAAAACTATCCTATGACATGCCTGGGATTTCAAAGAATCTCTGTATAATGTCATCCAAATCGGTCCTGTAATTTCGAAGCAATACAAACAAACAAATCTTTTCTCCTTATAATATTAAGTATAGATACATGTATAGCTGTTCCATTTTCTCTTCTATTTTTCGTCTTTATCCTTTGACGTCTCCGATAAGATTGTTATATAACGGTATATATGGGCGGTGATCATTTTACTCCAGATGTATGCATCTGCTTTGCTTACTCTGCCATACATTGCATACCCGTAAAAATATTGAATAAAGCTGTTGCTTTATTCAATATTTTTTATTCGCAATGCAGACATCCGCATTCACCAAACCATAAATGCATACTCGCATTAAAACAAAGCTCTAAAATAAGTCACAGAAATCCATTTTACGTCTCATTAGAAACTATTTAAGTCCTCTAATGCGAGCGTACTAAATGCGATCAAAAGACTCACAAAAGGCCAACACATTTTCCACCATTGACCCGCTAATAGAAAATTTCTAAAGCAACTTTTAACAAAAAGTGTACGGAACCCCAACGCGAGGTAATTTCACCACCCTGTATTCAAAAAGGCATTTCAGCCCACCCCTGTTTGTACAATGCTTTCAATGGACATCATTGTTTACTGGGTATATCTGTTTTCTAGAAGTAGGTTATTAGCTAGCTAGTTTTATATAAATCTTGATCGGGGTTTTTATTCATGCTGCTAACAGCTGTAAAGTAGGAACGTTTTTCTAATTATATTATAGGATGCATCTGTTGTAAAAAAATTGTTTTATCTGAAAACGACAAATCTTTTCAATAATGAAGACTAAAATATGATTTTTTTTTTCAATTAATCTCTAGGCCTACAATAAAAAATATGATAATAAATATCATACCGATGATTGAAATACAATAGTTTTTAATTTGGGAGTGGCACATGAAAACAAACTAATCATTTTAATTTAAAATTACTCCCAGAAAAAGAAATTCGAGATGGCAAATTTTTCCAGCCATTGTCTCGCCTGGTATATGTCAAAAAGTACTAGGAGTACATAGCGGCGGTGAAGCTTTACAGATTACATCGCAGAGGTGCCAAGAATTATAAATTTTTGTGTGACCAATGCGTCATACCAGACGGTTTTCAATATGAGGGTGATAATATCGTAGTATAACTTTACCAGTAAGTAAAATAACAGAATTAGTTTTAAGAAATAAAATAGGTACCTAAACATATAGGTTAATTTCAGACAAAAAAAAATCCTCACTGATCTTGATCCGGTATTTCTTAGAAAGTACCAGAACTAAAAAACAGCGACAAAACTTTAAAAATTACATCGCTAAGGTGCCAAGAATATTTGGGAGTTGTGACCAATCAATGGTTCCAATTTGGAAATGATATCAAATAAGGTGGTATGGAATCATTAACAGCAAAAATTACAGAAACGGTTGGTGAGAAATAATTTCTAGAAAATAAAAATTCGACGTAAAGAAATTTCCTCACTGACCTCGCCTGGTATTTCTCAGAAAGTACCAGGAGCACATAACGGCGGTAGAGCTTTACAGATTACATCGCAGAGGTGCTCATTTTCATGCGACGCGCGGCCCTAACGCTTTCTTATAGCGGGGGTTATCCTCGATATTAAATTAAAGTCAGGCTTTAAATGTCAGAGATTATGAAGTTTTCGTCGTCTTGAGTAGCTTAATGCGTTACAAGGAATATTTTTTGGTAGTCTGCAGTTTACAGTACGTAATTTTTCTTATTGTGTAATTATTTCCTAAATATAGATAGCCTATATTGACCACAACGTTAATTCGTCTATTGCGTTTAGTTATCATTCTGTATTGCTACTTCTGTCTGTAACAGCAAGTTTACATAACATTTATAATTAAAATATAATTTATTTTGATACATTTCCCAAAAGATCATAAAACCTTTTTTCATTAAAAGCCATTAAAAATACTTTCAAATTTGGAACGCATTGGAACTGGCATAAAACATTCCTTTTTTAATTTAAACCATCAATAAAAAGCAAAATGCACAATTTTCCCAGTAGAATACTTAACATGCCAGTAGTTTGGTGCGTGCAGTCGCTACGATAACAGCAAGGTCGTTCACTATTGGCCACGGTGCACGGAATATTTTTACCTTATTGACGATCTGATCCTTTTATACCATGGTTTTTGTACGAACTATTAATTTATTTTTTTGTCGCAGTAGCTTGCATCAAAGATTATAGACAGACTGTCATCTCAGATTATATGACGTAAGATTGACAAAAGTCATAGCTAAGGCTATCCGTCGAAAAAATATTGAAATCAAAGTAAGTGCAAAAAGATATATTTGTCTGACTTTAGTAAGCAAAAGAAGGGATAGATAGATTATTGAAAACGGTCATGAACACTTGTGACATTAGAATTTTCGTCGGTGTCGGTTGGTCCCAAAAATAGAAGCGGAGTGAGGATTGATGATGGAAAAGATGAATACGACAATAATGAGCAGGGAATAAGCGCCTACAGTCCCCAGTGATTGTTAAAATATGATTTTTTTTAACATAGTACCTAAGGGTCGACTATCCAAATCACGGGGACAACCACTGCAATTCAAAGATAGGAAGACATTATACATTGCCAACATACCAAATTATATTTGGTATGTTTTAAACAGGGATCCTGTGTACTTCTCAGTAGAAAATGGGAATGAGAAATAATAGAGAAACAATGGAGAAATAATGGAGAACTTTTCTTCCGGTGTTAAAGCAATAATTCGACTGCTATTTTATTCTTAATAATAAAACCGTCGTGCTAACCTATCTGGATTTCACATTGTATAACTCCCTATACAGCATCTTCTTTATTTCCTCTCCGAATTGGTGACTTCTACTACTTATTTCTAGCTTTTTATTGAGATTATCAAAAACCAGAAGGATTTGAATTTTATGCAATTTTGCAGTCGAATTTTGTGTCAACAAAGTGTAACTATTTGTTATTTTTTCAGTGTTTAGAGTCTCTCGCAGAAAGCTATTATTACGTTCCCTACGTAGGTCATTCTCTCTGGTTAGAACAGTCCCACCAAGAGTTATTTGTTCATACCGTTTAGATTTCCTCGCAGAAACCTATTATTAATTGCAAACAGGGAACGTAGGTCATGCTTGGCTCTTTGGTTCGCAGGACAGTCCCGCCAATAATCATTACGAGAACAAAAACTGTTTCGTACGGAGTAGAATAATCACCTATTTGTCCCTTAAGGATATAACAGAGACGCGTAGCCACTCGGTGGTGAGTCAAGACTCAAGACCTACACCTAAACATAGCATATCCGAATTACCATAAGTGATTGTTAACCAATGCTATCTGCTATTCAGGCGCACGTGCGGGTTCGCCTACTTAGCGCGCATTGGAACACAATTGTTGCCCGACCTTGTATATACCATAAACGTATTTACTGCCTATTTCGTTATGTATCCTCTGTTTTCTTTATCCATAGAAAATTTCTTTGGTCTGTTCTCAATTAAACAAATTTTATATGTAAATTTCTCGTGATGATTTTTTTGAATCCATTAGGATACAGCACGTTTTAGTGCTGTATCACGGTCTAATGACCGTAAGTGTTTTTTCTGTCCATTCCATTTGGACCTCTATCCTCTTTTAGTTAAAGAATATCCTTAGTACTCTATTCAAATTCTCTCTCTATTATGTTCAAAGTGATATTATTGATAAGAATGTCACTCAAAACGAATACAATTCTTGCTTGATATTCTTAGGTAATGTTTCCAAAAATCATAGGCCATTCAAAGATGCGATTGTGATGAAAACGCCTGTCAATGCAATTGCATTTTATTATTAGACTATTGACAAATTTTCCTAGTTCTAAATTTAAATCTCAACCTTCTTAACTGACGGTTCTGATGAAAATGTCAGCCATATTGGTTTCAATTGAACCGACGTTAATTTGAAACCATAAGCAACTACCTATTTAGTAAATAATTATCATGAGAAAAGTTAAACAGACGTTGTCTATATTTGTACTGCACGGAAAAGGGGACAGATACACTAGAATAAGATTAAAAAGTAGATTTAAAAACTGGAAATGACGAAGTTTACCAAATACAATTCAAAGAAAAAATATAAGTGAATAAGAAAAGCATATTAATCCTACAGATATGGATATTTTATGCTTAAATAAGTGTTTAAATACATTTCCTAATGTCCAGATCAGTTTTACGTTCGTCAGTGTTTTCTAATTATTAAAAAATACCTATTTATAACAATAATTTAATCGTCAAGAGTGAGATGTCATTTATAACGCCATAATGGTAATTGAAGAAAAACTATTCGTAAAATTAAGCATAAAATATTGAAGTTAATCAAGTGGTAAGATTAATAAAAATTATATGTAGAGTGGAAGTTATATTAAGAGGAAATAAAGAAAACAAATAATTACTTATTAGCTAGGTCATGGTAACCTCCATTTCTTAGAATTTGGCTATCCCGGTTTCCATTCATAAATTGTATTTTCTCGGAAACCGAATGAAGCTGTTAAATTTCAATTTGTTTGTTACAAAGTTTTAAGCAAACTTTACTCGATATCAACATTTATTTAAATGATGTCGTTAAGAATGAAATACTTTGTACGTAAAATATGATAACTATTATTTACCCGCGTTTTACATACACTACAATGTTTATGGTCATAAAATTTCGAATAAAATGCGATTCAGTCCATTATTCACTATAAATTAAATAAAACTAAGACTTTAAACGATTTCTTCAAAAACTATAACGTTTTCCACGGTATTACAAGAGTTTTCTCTCAAAATCTTGGAATTACTAAGTAAAGTTAAACTAAACACTTACTAGAAAAACTTAGAGACGCATTTTCTTAAAACGGTAAAATAGAGTTTTATTATCTAAAAATGTACATTCATGTTTAGCGTTTATTCATTAATTAATACTAAGAATTAATGCGTTATGCCTTATCTGAGATCCAGTGGCACTAAAAACTCCAATCTTAACGTCAAATTCGAGCCATGGAATTGAAAAAGCAACGTGCTGCGTTCATAAAAACTGACTACTAGAACTAATGCCATATTAACCTACATTCGAACTTTAAATACATATACCTATGTCGAACACAACCTTATGTATTTGCTGCTTATCAACACCCACCGTAAACAATTTGCATACGCCGTCGCGCGCTGCATTCAAAAATTAAACTTCACGCTAAACTTTATTATCAATTAACTTTTGCGACAACTTTACGAGGAAACTACTTAGAAAACGAAGGCCGAGATTCGCAAAACAATGCCTTGTTACATGTCATGACAAAGGAAACTTAGCCTCATCGATGTACTAATTGCATTTTTTGCAGTCACCACACACTAATGCCAAGGTCTACTTACTCAACGGACGTATCCATGTGTGCACTGAACTAGACAATGTTTGGGGATGGGTAAGCAATGGCAGCACTATGTGAGTTAGGTCGTCCACTGATTTCGGTTAGTTTTTGGGATAGTTTCGCGAGTGGTTGGTGGGAGGCGCGAGACACGTCCGGTCGGTTCGACGGCTACACGCACACTGAATTGAATGCGTTCGTTGTCCAGTAGACCGCCCCCCGGCTCACACCGAAATGCATCAGTGATACGACACGCACATTTCTACGCAATCGATGATAGGTTTTTTCGCATGGCAAAAGTTTTTGGATGAAATATGAATAAAACTGCGGATTGTAAAAAGGTTCAAATAACAAATGAAAGGCTTTAGATGCGTTAAACATTAAAAATGTTCTTGAAAACGTGTTGAATTACTCGAAAGATAAATTTTATTGCTTTTAATATTAAAGTAATAATAAAAGCTTTATATCGTATAGTAAGTCGTATACAACGTATTTAAATAGTTCAAAAAACTCCTTAAAGTATTTTTTCGTTAAAGTTATAGTTTTACGAGTAATAAAACGTGCATAATTCTAACATTGTAACCCGTTTTTATAGTAACCCTAAATATGGTATGAGGCTTGGGGCAGATGTCCTAGTGCATCTGTATTTTGAAGCATTTAGACTAGTGACCTAAGTGTATGCCATTTACAAGTAGTTCCATGCTGCAAATAATTAAGATATACGAGGTAGGTGGTAGGTTACATTTCGATGTTTAATAGTATAATTGTATTAATATTTATAAACTCTAGTTTTTAACAAAAACCGGCCAAGGGCGAGTTGGATTTTTGCATGAAAGGTTCTGTACTAGACTCTTAATATTTATTTTTTAGTGAAGGCTTATTAACGGAACTCTAAAAAAGGAAAATTTAATTTAGTGACTCTATCTCTTTTTTTTTGCTCTTACACAACTTAGCCCTATTCTTACTTCTACTAATAATCTATTCGATGGCTAACATTTCTAAATAGATTAAGTAGTTTATATGAATTTTTTACCGATTATAAATTATTTGAAAGAGGTCCTTTAAAATGACAATCTTTAAAAAACATGGACAATCTTTTTCGGACTTTGCAAACGGCCATTTTCAATAATGTATGAATGATTATGGATAGATTGTTATGTCAAATTATATGACAATAGATAGACAAAAGCCATAGCAAAAGTATCCGTCGCGGTCGTTAGGATATTGAAATCAAAGTAAGTGCAAATAGATAAATTTGTCTGACTTTAGTAAGCAAAACAAGGGATAGATAGAATATTGAAAACGGCCGTAAGTCAACTTATAATATATATTATAAATCCAGACAAATATAATAAATGGAATTGCATAATTTTACGATTAACAATGACTTATATGTATTTTATAGCAATTTAATAAAATATGTGTGAGATCATTGAGGCACATACGCTTTTTGTAACTGTTGCAAATACTGTTTTAGAATACATGTGTCACCACCCTATTTCTACCCGTGGGTGTCGTAACAGAGAGCGCGACAGAGGATAATTCTGCTGCATAACATCTTCGGTGAAATGTATGCTCCATTTGCTCTATTAAAAAAAAAAGAAAATGAAAACTTGTTGAATTTTAATTAAATGTTTTGTCTCCTTCATTTTCTAATTTATTCATAAGTCTTAATTTAGCAAGTCGTTCTTCTTTCTAGAAATAAGGGAATGTTTTCTTTGAGTAAAATTACACTTTTGGGTTTCCTAAAGTGTCACACATCCTAAGATTGTGGTTTGTAATTATGTGAAAAACAATAGTTTAACATTTCTACTCTATTCGGATTACTATTAAAAAAAATGCAGTAATTTGTGCTAAGTGAACAAGTCTAATTGATCAAGTCTCAAAATCTAATATATTTTATCCTAAAGATAAATTACTAAAACTGACATATTATAGTATACAAGAGCCGCACCAGGGCTTCGCTCCCTCGTGGGGATATGGGGATGATATATAGCCTATAGCCTTCCTCGATAAATGGGCTATCTAACACTAAAAGAATTTTTCAAATAAGACCAGTAGTTTCTGAGATTAGAGCGTTCAAACAAACAAACTCTTCAGCTTTATAATATTAGTATAGATGTGTGTAAGTGTATGTAAAAATAGGACGTTCATAATGGAATTAATCTTAAATTGTTCACGGTTACCGATCTGTCCGTGACCACGATTCCCTCGAAGTGTCGGAGAGGTCAGACTCAGTAATATAATCTATATAAAACTATACTATGACAGGTATTAATAAATTTCGGTATTAAAAAATAATCTCTTTTTGAAACCTATAGTTAAACTTATTGCAATCAGTGAAGCGATATGCTCTGTTCAGAGTTTAGAATTTTCAGTTACAAATATAGGGGGCATTACATAAATAAATATTCCGGAATATTTAACACAACGCCATCTAGTTCCAAACTAAGCAAAGTAATGTGGAAACTAGATAACTGACGTTGAAGTTTAACTGTTTTAAAGACGTCATTTGAACTATTTGTGTAATCAAATAAAATATTGTTTTAAAGGATTTTAAATAATGTAAAATAATGTATATTAAATATACATTATTTTACATTGTTAACCCGACGTTTCGAAATTAATTGTGAAATGTCTTACTAAGCCTAGTATTGATACGTTTGTAAATTAGATAGCCTATAGCCTTCGCACTCAACCTGCCTTTCATAATTAGAAAGAATTTTGCAAATACATCAAGTTCTTTCGAACAATACAATAAAATATATATTTACAAAAATGGGCAAGTTTTTTTAGTACCGCGACTGTTATGTATGTTTCAGAACAACGAAAATTATTGTATAACACATAAGCATCGTATTTCTCATCTATATATATTATAAAGAAGAAACCTTTGTTTATTTGTATGTTTGTATTGAAAAGGCTCACAAACTATTGGACCGATTTCAAAATTTCTTTTACCATTACTTAGAAGGATAGAGGCTATATTTTATCCCGGAAAATAGAGAGTATATAATATTATGCTACGGGAGCGAAGCCGCGCGGATCAGCTAGTAAGTGATAATTGTAAAATAATCTTGGAGAAATACTAAAGTTCTTAAACCCTACAACACTCTTTCCTCGTCCTACTATTATAGATGGGTCAACTCCACAAACGGCATCACGGGTCACACTAGTACATATTGATCACCTCTATAATTAGGCTATTTGGTCGACTGCTTATGGGCTGGTAATGACGTCATCACCCCCCCACAGGGGAGGGGTTATATACGCGAGTACATAGCGAATGCAATATGGCCCCGAAAAATATGTAATTTTCCATTTTAAGCGAGCATTTTGAGGGAAATCGTGACGGTATGTGAAATTAATGATCCTGCAGGTTTATTGGACTTTAAATATATAGAGGACATTTACATTTTTTGTATATTTATGTATTCAACTAAACAGCTAAGCGATTCATAGATGTTAGATTAAAACTTTTATGTTCGTTTTTAAAGACATTAAAAATGTCTATTTTAATTTCAATAAAAATGTAAGGGCACTTTTTGTAGTTTGATTTGAAAAGATCGAGCCCTAAACAAAGCAATTTATAACTTGCATAAAGCCAATTTTTATGAATATTATAATTGCGCATCAGAGTTTGAAAATAAAACTTATACAGACATAAAGAAAGTATTTAAAAAAAAGCGTTTTGATAATCAATGGGTATAGAGTATAGACTCAAAATATGATCATTAGGTCATATTTTGGGTAACATTAAAAAAAAACTGTATCTAAAATTATTTCCTTATACTTTCCTTTTAGATACTGTTTTTTTTTAATGAATGTGATACGATGATCTTGAAGCCGGCAAACAGAACATGCGGTTCACTTGATGTTCTGACCGCAGTCCATGAACAACTACAACATCAAAGTATCGCAGATGACTTGTAGACTTGAAGGGAGGGGATAAAGAGAAGATTAATGAAGTGAAGGGGATAAGGAAATTGGGAAAGGAGTAGACCAGGATTAGAGTGGAATAAGATGGGAATACACACAAGTGTCTCCACTGATTCGCATCGTACGGATAGCATGTTCAATACAATTTAAGAATCCGATGCGCGCCGTAGCCGTCTAACTTTAAAGAAAGAAAGTGACACTGGACACATGAGGTGAAAACCCCAAGACTGATTTTCAGTGTTTCCTCTTTGAGATGTGCTGTCCGAAACTGACTTACATATGTAATATTTATTATAATTAAACTCATTTGCTTTTCTAGGCAGCTTTCCTTTACTTCATGGTTACCTGGTAGAGATAGCTGTATGTTATTTATTGTATCCTTTATTTTATTGTGCAAAAAAGAATTGTATTATTATTATCATTATTTATATAAAGTATCTTCTTTGTATTTCAAATTCCTATATGACTGATATGTAATATATCTCTCTACAGTCGATAATAGCTATACATATGTCGATCAGGATCCAATAGTAATTAAGATGGAGGAAATGACGGTTCCCCCAGAGGGGGCTTGTCTCGTCTGTTGAGAGAAAACTTTTGATAATCTTAGTGAGATGTTAATTCGTAAAAACAATGATACAAATGATCTTTCTTTCTTTGATCTTGTACTTAGTTTTGTTAATACGAGACATTGAAAGATACGAAACGGAGATATTATGGATTTTTATTTATCTATGTATTAATTTATTTATTTATATGGATTTTTGTAAGACGTTTAAGATTAAAATGTTAAGTTTTCTATATGATAGCAATTGATTCTTTTTATGTAACAGCGGGCAAGCGTAGCGGTTCACCTTTTGTTAAGTGACTGAGCGCAGCCCATGAACATGTGCAACATCAAAGTATCGCCAATGCCTTGCCAGCTTGAGGGAAAAGGAGGGATAAGGAAAGGCTTTATGAAGAAATTGGGAGAGGAGTAGAAAAGGATGGGAGAGAAATGGGATGGGAATACAGGTCTCCGGGCACCTGCTCACACACACAGTGCAATACTGCTGCAAGCCGATCTTCGCACTCACACTGGTGCGAGCTTGGCTCAATCGTGCAATGCTCAGCTCCAACTCTTTTATTGCTAAAGATGTTATGCAGCAGAATTACCCTCAGTCACCTCTTACGACACCCGCGGGTAGAAATGGGGTGGCGACACTTGTGCTCATTGCTACACGGGCTTGAAAGGCCTTCTAAGATTATCAACAGTAAAATCGCGTCATTTTTATTCTAATTTTACGTATTATTTGCTCCTCGCTTTCGTAGCAAAAAATAAGTACTCTTAGAATTAGGTTAGCACATTTTATGAAAAACACAATAAAAGGTAAAACAAGCCACATCCAGTCGAACCGAATTACAATTAGTACATAGCTTTAGTTATAATGTGTTAACGCGTCGAATGTAAGCCGTATATACATGTAGTGGATAATCACTCAGTAATGGGAACTTACTTAAATGTCCGGTGTTTATCATTAATTTTAATAGCGGATAGTTATTGATTAAAAGAGCGGATGCTTCTCTCCAATAAGGTTCACTAAAAAATAAATATCTACATTTTACTAAAGGCAAGATGAACATGGTTACAATAAACCGTGACCACATTCGCTGTAAAGTGCTCGAAACGTCGGGTTAAAAATAATGTTTAATAAGCCGCGTTCAAAATTAGTGTTGCCCAAATGAATTATGATTTATAAGCTTACATTTGCTAAAACATGTAAAAAAACAAATTAATTACAATAACTTGACTGTATTTTAAAGAACAATACTTATCTGTCTAGAAAGAGATTGAACCCTCAACTTATAAGAAATTTAATAAAAGAGTTTTACGATTTATCATTTATTCGAATAAAAAATAAAATACAACACTAATCAACAGCTTTATCATTAGGTTATGATACTTTATATCAATTTTTTTGACCAAGAATTAATACAAAGTAACCATCTGGCTGACTCATCACTTAACCTATTTCTATGTTTTCTAATTACTAATGATGCTTTAGAAAATAACCTCTCAGCAGGTACTGAAGTTGCAGGTATTGAGAGAAAATCACGGGCTAAGTCCTAGCTGCAAGACGCAAGAGTCTTGCAGGCTATGTCTTGTTCTTCCTCAAGTCTTGCACGGTCAGTCTTGGTCTTGGTCTTGCTAAAAATACGCGGTCTTGTTCTTGGTCTTGGTCTTGCAAAAACGCGAGAACAAGACCAAGACTGCAAGACCAAGACTGAATTTGGGCAACACTATTCAAAATCCTTTAAAAAGTATATCATTTTATATGGAATGTACTCGCGTTAAAACAAACACAAGAAAATACTATATAAAAAATCGATTTGCCTCCAGAGAGGTAATTTAATAATCAATACTAATGGTTCACTCCGAACTAGACCTCACGTTGTAATGTAGAAATCAAGACCGTGGTCTTCCATAACAAACCGATTCACTGTAATTACGGAAGCGAAGGCTGTTAGCAAAATCTGCAGCGACGGTAAAAGGGAAACGCAAGACAAAAAGGTGGCAATATGGAAGCCCTGCCCCAACGAGGGGACATGGGGCTATGGCTCTAAGTGAAGACAATAATATATTGATTTATAAGTGAGCCATCGTATTTTTGTAATGGTTTATACAGTTTGTGTTACTTTACCTATAACTTGTCAGAACACAGTCTCTTATAGGCGCAAAAAAAAATCAGGACTAATCCAAATAATATTATTAATGCGAAAGAGTAAGGATGTGTATGTTAATCACTAATTCACGCAAAAACTACTGAACCGATTTTGACGAAACTTGGTATACATATAGGTAAGGGTTCGGAATAAAATATAAGCTACTTGTAATCTCGGAGTTGCTACGGGATCAGAAGTTACGTGGGTGAAACCGCGGGGCAAGGCTAGTATTTTAATAATTTTGGCTCTGGTACCAAAATTATGTTGGGTCCTAGTTATAATTATGCTTATGTGACAGCATGACTGAAATAAGACGTACAAGCTTTCCACGTTATTTAATTTCATATCTGATTTTATTTGAAATATGCATAAAGTCAAAGTCAATTGTCATAGATAAATGTTCACACATTTTGAAGTATTGCTGAATTAGTTTAAATTGTGTTGGATAATGTATATGTATAGGTTTGTATAGATATTTATTACCTAATATAATTTATTGAAAAAAAAGGTCTTATGACTTGAGGGCAATTTTAGCACCTTCATCTCAATAAACGAAAAACGATTGTAATGTTTTGTTGTCCAGTGTACTATTGACCTATCTTACGTAAAACTAAAACCTAGACATTTCAGAAAAGAACAAGATAACCAATTCACCCACAACTACAACGGATTATTATTATTACTAGAAGCTTACAAGATGTACATTTGATTGAATGTAACACTGACCTTAACACCTCGTCGTAGGGTCTGTATTTCATTGACAGGTATATCAATTTATAGCGACACCTTAATAGGTCAGGGACTACATACATATTTACGTAATTTAATTTCTTAGTTATTGCGTAAAAATGTATGCCTATATTCCCATCCCATTCCTCTCCCATCCTATTCTAGCTCCTCTCCCAACTTCCTATCATTAATCCTCTCCTTATTCCCTTCCCTTCCTTCAAGCCGGCAAGGCATCTGCGACAATTCGTCGTAGTTGTTCATGGGCTGCGGTCAGTCACTTAACATCAGGTGAACCGCATGCTCCGCTTGCTTGCTATAGCATAAAAAAAAATATTTCTTAAATTTTAATAATGTGTTAGTATACGTACTTCTTAAAGCATCCTATTATGCCACCAATTTTATGACATCTTCGATGTGATAAAGGAATAAAACCAACATTGTATGAGAACGCAACATACGTATCTAGTCAAACGAGATACAATTTTATTGACTAGCACTTATCTATTAAAAATCATCTATTACGAGGATTAAAACAGTCTTATTTTTGTCAAGCAAAGTATATACCTACTTCCAAAAAAGTTATTAGTTCTAAAAATAAATAAAAACAAACATGAGTTTGTATAGTATATCTAGTACTAGTATAGTTTATAGTAGATTTACATATTTTCCCATAATTAAAGCGATGAATTTGAGAATTTTGTCCGTAATAATCCTATGTCTACAATACGATTAGATGTACGTAGCCCCCACAAATCTAGCAACCGAATGTGCTAGGCTGAGCAAATACTAGTTAGTATAGGTCTACTACACATACATACGTAGATTACATCACGCAATTAATATTATAATGCCAGCGTGACCTGATTATCATTATTGGATTCACTAATTATTCCTTTGTCTACTTTCACCGAAATGGCAGTATAGAAATAGTATCCGATTGTTATGAAAGAAAGAAAGAAAGAAAGATTTATTCGAGAACTACACAGAATAAGACACAAATAATAACTTAATAACAAACAAGTAGCAGTGTGGCGTTGAAAGGGAAACTGCTCAGCATATGCTGCTTCTAACGTTAGTCGCAACTCGCAGCGCTGATTTTCAGCGGCTCCCAATGGCATAGTGACGTTATCATGATAGAGAATATTTATTTGTAATGTATAGTAACGGCTATGGTAGAAGACCGTTTTGCCTCTTAAAAATAGTATGCTTTCTGTTGATTCTTTGTAATAGCCTTAAGATAAGAGACAAATAAATTATTTTATTATTATTATTATTTTAAGAATTTTTACAATTTATCTGGATGGTTGGCGATCTACCACCGTGCGCTTCACCCGCAACTTCTTTCCTCGAACGGTGAAGCTGTGGAACGACCTTCCATCTGCGGTATTTCCGAACAAATTCGACATTGGGGCCTTCAAGAGACGAGCGTATTTGTCCATCAAAGGCCGGCAAAGCACCTGTGATACCCCCAGTGTTTCAGGTGTTCATGGGCGGCGGTGATCACTTAACATCAGGTGTCCCACTTGCTCCTTTGCCTGCTCTGCCATAAAAAAAACTTATTCTAAAAATACTTATTCACAGTTAAAAATAAGCATTAGCACCTTTGAAATAATCATTTACAATGCGGGTGAGTGAAAAATATTTTTTGTAATAATATCGTTCAATGGTGGTACAACCTGCGCTCTATTTGCCAAAACAACTAAAAAATGACATTTCGAAGCAGTAAAATACTAATAATAATGCATACCGATATCGGTCATGGTGGCCAGTATCAACAGAGATCAGCCAGGTGCGCAGGATGTTTTAGTGCACAAGTATGTGCGTAAACACAGGTGCACACTCTATTCCTTCACTCTCATAATCCGATGGGACGCCAGACCGACACGACCGGAGAGAGGCGCAGGATCGATGGTTTTACGTGCTTCCCGAGGTAGAGAGGTGTTTCATCACCACCAATTTCCTAGACTTTAGAGCTGCTTTTGAGACTTTTTGTTAGAAAAATCTCACAAAAAGGCCACTCTCGGGAATCGAACCCGAGACTCCTCAATCTGTAGTCAAAGGTGGAACCACTAGACCAACGAGGACCTCCCTTTTACTATACCAGTTTCACCCGCGCATATATACCGTTCCCGTAGGATTTTTGGGATAAAAAACTATCCTATACCATTCTTGGAGTTTCAAAGAATTTCTGTACAAAATTTAATTTTTTTTCATGTTTGAATGTTTGCATGTGAACCACGGCGCAACTACTGGATAGTTTTGATGAAATTTCATTTACACTTAGGCTTTTACCTAGAAGATGTGATAGGGTACCTTTTATTGATGTTAATATAGTCCAAAGTATCACTGTTCAGAAATTAATATAATTATTGGCTTCCATTTGTAGGATTTAATTTTAGGTCAAGTGATTGCCTATGGGGATTGGAGATAGATACAACCTTTAACCGCTGATGCATTCTTCTAGCCTATAGAATATAAACAAACTTATTAAATTTATATACATTATACCCTGTATTCATACTTCTTGATAGAATTTCTACTTTTATTTGAAGAAAAACACATATTTTTACTTTCAATTCCTCTATATTATTTTTCTTCAAAAAGTTATATAATTTAGACGAATGAATTGAAAATCCTCCAGTCACGGTTTTGTTTTATTGCTTTAAATTAAACATCAAAGTCCATGTACGTATAAGTTTTTTTCGTGCAGCAACATTTTATTTTATTTTAATATCTTAACGAATAATAGGAGAGATGACTGTTGATTATTTTTAGGAGCTGGCCTAAGACGCTGGCGGGTCTTGTCATTAAGATGTTGAGAATAATAAAACGCTTTGAAATATATACATACTATAGAAGACCTTACGAATTTATCATAATTTCAAAATAACCTCAACAATAACAATTCCTTTCAATTTCAAGAAAAAAGAACGCCACCCTCCTCACAGGGGCACCAGGGTGACATAACACTACGGCAGTTAATTAGAAGAGGGCGCGTCGAGACAGGCGCAGCGCGGGCGCGCCGTTTAGAGGAAATTGTTCGTTTTTATACGGCCTCCCTGAACCGAATGAAATACGCACATCTTATAAGCACATGTCGCCCTGGTAGTAAACAGAAATTAATAAGCCTATGCTCACGACCTGACCTAACCATCAAAAGGGGCTAGCATAAACTGAAATAGTTTACAAGCCCCTTTGCAACTAACGCAATAATTATATGAACCTTAATCGATGAGAATAAGGTCGTGTTTCTCGTGCAATACTTTTATTGCTATCGTGTGGTCTAATGTACTTGGAAGGCTAATGGGTTTCTCTAATGTTCGCTATGAGCTTTATTTCAATTCTGAATGCTCATTTGTTCATAAAAAATATACTTGGCTATTTTCGTGGAGCGTAAATATCACGGTAGGCTTAACAACACACATTATAGTTTCCCCCCTTAAATAATTATTGTCTTAACATCTTTCTTTTCAAATTTCAATTCGTTGTTTTCGCTTGAGCGACATTTTCTAATATTCCAAATTCAAATTTGAAATCGTCATTATTTTTGGAAGTAATCCTTTTTTATTTTATTATTTTTAAAATTGTTCCATTTTGGCTTAACTTTTTAAATTTTAGAATGATGTCTATTGCTTTTTGGCTTCAACAATAAATGTTACATATATAAAATTAATACCGTTATAGTTGGTACAAAGTCCAGATCACACGCTACGTAGACAAAATAAATCCGTGAGATAATATTTCGTTAAACCAAACCAATATAAGGGTGTGAACATCAAAATAATCACGAATGGCCGGCAAGGCGTTTCTTTCAGTCGAAGTACCGCCCGGTCATAATGCTGGAGGGGGTATATGGATACCCCCCACTTATCCTTTTGCTTTTATAGTGGGTGTGTAAAACCGAACCCGTAAGGCCAGTGGCGTAGAGCAAGCGATATTTTTACGATTACGTTAATTACAATTTGATACATGTATAATGAAATACGTGAAATACGTTCAGTGTATAATAGAAAGCTCTTAAACAAAACTAATGAAAGATATACAAATAGTGTAAGAAATTTCGTTGTGACGGCATCGAATCACTAAAACTATCACTTCAGTATCATTTTAATAACAGTTATTAAATATTATGTTTAATAAAAACTATTTCAAGTAACTATAAATCTGTTAAATACGTAAAGGAAATGACATCGTCGAAGAAAAACCAGTTCGTAGAACTAATCATGGTTTTCCTTTTAAATATTAATGATTTCGTACTTGAACACTAAACGATCGTATATTTTTTAATAAACTTTATCTGCTATGAACAAAACTTGAATGATGAACTCTTTTGACACTTTTGATGTGTTTTAAAGTATTTTTTTATTAATTATATATTGATGTGATGCTACAAAATGAAGATGCATGTAATACATTTGATAGTATTTGTTTATTTCTTTGTCTTTGTCCATTACAGGGAAATTATGAAAATCTAAAGTTTGCCTTTCTTAGTGGAGTGTAGCCTTAAAACCGAATGCCCGGGTTTAGCTGTGCTGTGTTACGGTCGCATTATGCTATGGGCTATATCTGGTGTACTTATGCTACCCTAGTACTCTAATACAATGTATCGATATATTTTTATTCATTTTCACCTAAATTTGTGATTGTTACTAGTTACTACTAATATTATTGTATAGTCGTCGGCTAATTAATAAATTTCAATTATTATTCATCGTTTTTTATTGGAAATTAAGCTTACAACGCGGATTCGTTCATGTTAAATTCGGGGTCAATAAAGTGTATGATAACACAGTATCCAGCTAACATAGCCTATCTGTATACGAAATTCCATCTAAGTCCGTTGCGGCGTGATTGAGACAAACTTCTTAAACAGCCAAACGTCCTGACATACAAACTATCGCATTTATAGTGTAAGGACGAAGGGACAAACAACACTTAGATTTAAACCATCTCATATTATAATTGGCAAATAATAATATGACAGGAATATGAATTAAAGGTTAATGTTACCTAATTTTTATCGTTTCCTTTTAATTTTTGCGTATATTGAAATTCTGTAGAGAAAAAAGGCTTTTTTTGCACACTAGACCCTTATTAACTCTACAAAGGTTATGATATCCTGATATATGACGTGTAATATTAAACTTAACTCCTGGTACTTGATCGCTACTTTGTTTTAAGTTTTTGAGTGATGTTTCTAGAAACTAGGAAGAATGAATTTATCTAACGAAATACCTACCTAATTGTTAATTAGTAAATTTGTTAAATATATTATTTAGTTTAGTCTTATACCGACCCGTAACCTAAAATTTTAAAGAAATTGTTACCTTGCGAATTAATTATAAATTTTAATCTAATTAAGTATGCATGCTCATTTATATTTTGTAATTTTGTAAGTATATCATGGTTAAAAACAATTGCAAACATGGCGTAGCATTCACGGTATATAGTTTTTTTAATGTGACACAAAGGAAAATGATTGATAAAGTTTTAAGTATAGAAATATAACTGTTGCTTAACCATTCCTTTAATAAAAGTTTACAGCAAAGTTAAACAGGAGACATCCAATTTACCAGGATCGCAGCAAGAATCCACAGTACCCAACACCAGGCAAACAGAAAATTCAAAGGCATGATTCGTAATCGGAGCGACTTGAATTTTGGGGTTTTCCTGAACTTCGCTCAAAGACGTCCTCAGAGCAGGGGTGGCGGGTACTGGGGTGGCTCGGGTACCAGGGGGGCAGAACCGGGGTGGAGGTTACCGTAAACTTTGGCTAGGGTAGTGTTGCCAAGTGTCCGTTTTTCGCTGGACGTCTCGGTTTTTAGGGTCCGACCCGTCCTTTTACGATTTACCTTGGATAAGGATGACAAATGCCCTTATTCGATAACCTTCATAATTAATAATTTTCTTTGTAAAAACATTAAAAAACTTATTCTAAGTTTTCCTGATTTTGTGCAAAAACATTTTCTTTAAATGAATAAAGTCGAGTAAAAGTATTCGTTTAATAAAATGGCGACCAATATTTTTTTTATTTAACAAGCGCCTTTTAGAGACGTACCTAACTGAGGCCTTTTCATATGAAGGTAACCACGACTTATACACAGTTTTAGGTTCTTTGACAAAAAAGCAAATATTCTTTATAATTTTATAAGTCAAAGTCCCACTTATTTTCCCCAATATCCCGCTACAATTTTGCACTAGCAACACCAGTAAGACTTTTGCAGTGACAGCCGCACTTAAGGGACGCACAACGCACAACAATATTCTGGTCATATTTGTGACCGAGCCATTCCAGTTATGTACTGAGTTTATGTACCATATGGCTTTTGAGGATTATACGTTTTAGTGAAGAATCGAAATAATTATGATATTTTGGATAATAAAGTTATATATATTCTGAAAGATTAACGTAAAACATTAATGGAAATATTAATACAGAAAACAATATCAAAATGTAACAATGATATTTTTTTATTACGTTGGTTTTCATTAAAATCTGCCAGTACGTAAATACCTTTACTATTTAATTTGATAATGAAATGGAAATAATGGAAATATTCGTTAAACACAAAAAAATCGTTAAACTATCATATTTTTAATACATTTTTTTCATTAAAATCTGACAGTACACAATATATATATTTCATGTTTTTATATGCAAGTCCCAATTTTCACACAACAAGAAACACGTCCAGTTACTGTTACAATTAGTTCAAAAACAAATAATACCTAAAAACTAAAACAGATGTAATTAAAATAAGTGCATTAGTGTGTCCCCGGTATTATTCTAGTGACCACACAATTTTCTATACCACATTACATGTTTCTCGTTTCCATTGTATGTTTGTATAATTAAACCCAAATAATATTTTTAATTTACAAAGCGTTTGTGTTATTTTTATAACAAATATTTTTAAATATGTTATTTCAATGCTCACATTAAAGCATTTTTTAATTTCTTTTATGTCAGTTGGATTAGGGAAAAGTGAAAAATTATATCGTTTTACAAAAGTGCACATAAGAATGTCATAAGTAAAAAAAATAGTTTGACACTGGCTTTATAATGAATACTGGCATGTAACAAAAATATGTTGATCGTTTCGAGAAGAAAATTTAAAATAAGAATGTATAAATTGTACGTTCCATAAAGCCAAGTGCACTAGTATGGTACGCATCGGATTCATTCTTTGCAAAAATGCAATCCGTTCGATAAGAGGATGCAATAGTACGAATCCTATACAAAGAATATTACGCTCCTTTTAAATGCGTTGCGTTCGATGCGTACGATACCGACCTGTGAAAACTAGCTTTAATCGAAAAACACCCAAAGATTCGAATTTTAATTTCTTTATTTAAAATTTTGTTTTTAGAATTCGAATGGCAAATAACAGCGCCTTCGATGGAAGATTTGAAATTCGAAGGCTTTTTTGTAATCTGCCTAACCCAAGGTAAGATCTATGTACAAATACCCCAGAGTTGGTAATACCCAAAAGTTTTATATACAAAAGGTCAGTCCGTACATACCCTGGGTACCCAAAAAAGTATATATAGAGCCATATAAGCATCTTGCTTCGAGGGGATAAGAAGGGAAAGTGGGAGGGCTTTCCGGCGGGTGGTTGGGGAAAAAATTCAGTACCCTTGGCTCGACCCGATCCCGTCTGTCGGTAATTAGGGATGTAGGGAGGGTCGATGGAATTGTCGATGTTTTTTAAATGCTAGTTAGTGTTGTTTTAAGTTTTGTGGTAATGATTATTGTTTTGTAACTTGAATCGGAGATATGTTTGTATGTTGATTATTGGTACTTATGTATGTAGAGTATATCACAACTTTATTTGGGTGTTCATATTTATGATCTTAATTTTTATTCATGGTTTATCACTTCATTGCTATCTATCTTTATAATTATTGAAAATAACATTAATTAATTATTATGTTTAATAAGTATGTACTTTATGTAGTTAGATATCTATGATTTACAACATTTCATGTACATCTCATAAAGCCTTCTCATCTTCCAAAAATATAATAAAAATGTACAGGTTATGTACATCCTAAATCATATTGTCACGTTCCAAAAATGTTCTTACATAACGAAAAATCGCGTGACATATCGATAAAACCAGCACATCACTAAGAGATTATGAGAAGATACAGCCCAGTGCCGCTAACGACGGCCCGAGAGCTGTCAAAAGAACCTACATTAATGTTATTATAACTTTTTCTAGGGTACATGTGTACATACACACAGATAGAGTAATTACAGTGGTGTTTCGTTGAATTATTTTAGCGAGTCATTTTTATTGCTTGCTATGAATTTGATGTACTTACACGATTTTTGTTATTTTGGTCGTATAATATTATCCATAGATTTCTTTTTCTTTTCTTAATTAATGGTTTTCAGTCGTGTTACTGACGGATTTTGCCAATGTCAAAAAGTACCATAAATATTTACAAATATAAATGGACCATAAGGTCATATTTAACTTACTCATAAATGATGTCTTTTCCAGCATGTCTTACCTGAAAAAAGGTCAATAATATTAAATATAAGGATATTCCTTAAATATAAAATGCAATAAAATAGAAATATAATTTAAGTAATCATGTTTTAAATCGTATAGTGTTCATACCTCGTTGTAGAACTGCGCTTACTCTAAAAGTGGACCGATCATGCTTATAAAAATTTTCAACCGTATACCCAAATGTATAAGAAACAGACCTTTTAATGTATTTAAAAGTAATTTGAAGAAGTGGTTGATGTTAAATTGTTTTTACAGCCAAACAGATTTTTTTAATATTAAACAATTCAATTTCGGTATATTATTATATGTATAAGTTTTTAAAATTAGAATTATATAAATGATTTTTTAATAAGTGGTATTTAATGTAATTTATTTAATTTGATTTTCAACATATTATTAAACAATCACACATTTGCATGCTTCCTACTAAGGGAAACGTGAAGATTAACATATTATAATTGACAACTTTTTGTACCATGTTTTTAGCAAATAAATATTATTGTATTTATTTATTTTATTTGCGGGTCAAAAATGTTTAAAAATTTAGGGTTTATTTCATTTGTTGCGTAAAATAAACTTTAAAATATCATAAAAAGTATGGCTACTAAAGAAAATTTTGAGTAATACATAAAAAAGAATAAGATTCATAAAACCATTCTTTCGCTTTTCTCGACCGAGTTAGGGTCTTGCTTATCAATTGTTCTATTATAACAATAAATACTTATTAAATACCCACTAACAGACAATATGTACTTAGTAAATGCTTCAGTAAGTCCATTAGGTACAAAACCAATATATAACATTAAAATGGGTTAAAGCATAATTAATGTAAACAATAACCTCACGTATTTACAATAATTAATGAATGTATTTAAAATAAAGATTTAGGATACCTATCTAAATATTTTTCTGGAATAATTTCTAGTCCCAACGGGGTAGCCAGACGCCTTTCGAAGGCTTTATACTGGAAAACGTCACATCAGCTTTTATATCACTGTTAAATACATGTTTTATTATACATATATTTTATTTTTATAGGTCATCGTAATCTACACAAAGTCGGTGCCTTTACCTATTTTCAATTTAATACAATTTTGCAAATAAAATAGAAGTTATTATCTACTTTTAGTGAGAGGAAGTCGGTTCTATTTTTTGGCAAAAAATTATCATATTACGTTTGTTTGGAATGACATCACAAAAAAACGACTGGACGATATTAAGAATTCTTTTACCATTCACCAAGCATGATGCTATGATATATAACACTAGCTGCGCCCCAGGGCTTCGCTCTCATAAAAGTATCGGGATGATATATAGCCTATAGCCTTCCTCGATAAATGAGCTATCTAACACTAAAAAAATTTTTCAAATCGGGCCAGTAGTTCCTGAGATTAGCGCGTTCAAACAAACAAACTCTTCAGCTTTATAATATTAGTATAGATAGTATAGATTATGCTACAGGAGCGAAGCAGCGAAGAACAGCTAGTATATAACATCTCCTTTAGCCTGTACATTGCCAAATATCTTAACAACTTAGTATGAAATTTTATAGAATTGAAACTCGTGTAATGTGAAAATAGTGTAAAAAATACACTATTTATAAACTTTATTTAATTTAATTTGGAAATAGTGTAAAAAAGAGTTTCAATTCTATAAAATTTTATAAAATGCATTTCAATCAAGAAGTGACAATACAGTCTATCAAGTAAACTTAGTATGATGCTAAAATTCTTATTTTTTTTTATTTATTTATTTCATATATATATATATCTTCTATTTTCGTTGGAGACCTAGAATTCAGACTATCTGTTGATTTAGGACGCCTGTACCCGAGATATGAACCGACGACCCATGGAATTGTTCTCGGTTTAATATTGAGGTTAATTACGGATACACGGAAATTAAAAAATAAATACGTTTTGCTTGTACATTGTCTATAGTATTTTAAGTAATTTTGGAAAATTTAAGCGATTGATACCCAAAGTATCTAATGTCGGATAAAAAGTATCCTATGCCTTTCCTGTTTTAAACATTCTCTGTAGAAAATTGCATCCAAATCAGTTAAGTTGTTTAGGCGTGAAGAAAAGAGACATACAAACTACTTAAATTAGCATTTATAATATTAGAATGGAAGTAAGGATTATGTAGAGAGTAGAATGGGAGCGAAACCGCGCGGAACAACTAGTAACTAATTAGCCTTACAGTATTCTTCATGAATCTAACCACCATAATCAGAAAGAATTTATCAAATTACTGGCCGGATTCGAAGATTTGTATTAGGCACATTAAAAAAAAACGTATACACCAGAGGTTTCCAAACTGTGCGTCAGGAGGCCCTGGTGCGTTTCAGGAAGCATAGTGACGCGTCACGAGGACTTTATTACTTTCCTTCCCTCATTGATTCGTCCCAATTATCTTATTCCTATTTGAAACTAGAACTCACCCCCCGATGAAACTAAGGTGTGTAAAACAATAACGAAGTAAGTTAAGTCGCGGATTAAAAATATTGGGAACCACTGGTATACACTAAAGATAAAGGACAAATGTCAATGATGCTCAAAATGTCAAAGATTCGATTAAAAAAAGTGATTTTGATTTTTATAACTGGAAGTATCGACTATAAAGATACCTTAACATCACATTAAAAATGAAAACTAACCGTATATAAATACGGTACCTTAAAAATCCGCAAATTCAGGCCCTCGAAAGGGTCTAAAAGGGATTTGCCTTGGGATCTGAGCCCACACTTATACAAAATGGAGCCGACCCCCGGGGCAGGCCGGAACCACCCGCCGTAAACAACTTTGTTGCCTCCTAACCGTTTCTGCTAGCCTGGTAACTATGCTCTATTTTGTCTTGCTGCCATCCTAGTGTTTTTTAATTTATAAAGCGATTTATAAAGAAAATTTAATGTTTGTTAGTTTGTTTAGACAACTGTCAAACTAATAAAATATAGATAGATATGTATGGAGTACGATTATTTTCTAAAGAACAGTAACGGCGACTGTACACCCTCGAACAAGAAAGAGTAAGGAGAAATCGCTGGATTAGTTTTTTTTTTGTGAGACTATCCTTTTAAAAAGTCAGGAAAAACGGTAAAGATACTTTGGACTATACCTATAAAGACCCCTAACATCGCATTAAAAATGAAAACTAACCGTATATAAATACGGTACCTTAAAAATCCGCAAATTCAGGCCCTCGGAAGGGTCTAAAAGGGATTTGCCTTGGGATCTGAGCCCACACTTATACAAAATGGAGCCAACCCCCGGGGCAGGCCGGAACCACCCGCCGTAAACAAGGAACTTTGTTGCCTCCTAACCGTTTCTGCTAGCCTGGTAACTATGCTCTATTTTATATCTGGTCCTACTGTCCTAGTATTTGCAGGTATATTGTGCCCCGCGGTTTCATCTGCGTATGTCACTCCCCACAAACTACCCTGTATTTTCACTGGTCTCAAATTTCAAAGTTTTATTCAAGTCGGTCCAGTAGTTGTGAGGCATAAAGAAGAACATAGCATTTGTAGAAAAACATTTAGCAAGGTGAAAAATAAAATTTTCGTAAAATAATTCTTAGATAGAAGTGCATGTACCAAGTAAAAAGTATGGCATATACATTTTTAGAGAAGTGTTATTGGCAAATGGTTAACGATTGCCTGGTAAAAAACAGCTTTAGACAGTAACTTTCTTTGAAATTTGTCATTTGTTATTATAAACTGCAATTCTATTAGTAATCAATGGAAAAAGACTGACTTAGTAAATAACCAATTTACAACACAATACAGTAACCTGTACCACACAACTATAACAAAGGAAAATAAGAAATGATTACTAAGATCATATGTGGCCTAATTGGATCCCGTGCGAGAACAATCCCTCACTCGTTTTGCCCTTATAAAGTAGGCGTCATTTCACAAGATATGTGAAGCTATGTTTCTGTGCGATAAAATGCGTCATTTATGAAAAAAATGCTCAAAATGGACGAAATGTATAGTTTTGTCTTTATTCTTGTAATAGAAAGAAAACAGTTCAATAATTAGTAGTTAAGCAGTAGTAGCTCTTAAAGGTTTCTAAATCTGGACATATTTTTTTAAATAATGGAGACCTAAATACCTTGGAAGTTAAAAGAAAAAGGGTTTCATATACATCTTCACTTCGAAAGCGGAATTATAGGTAATTTTTGAAATAATTGGTGTTTTTCTTATATAATATTTAATATTGTTCAATTTAATATTGTTCATTTAATTTATTCCAATTTCAAAAATACGACAGTCAGCGTTCGTCAAAAAGGGCCACACAATTTTGAATTTCGAAGTTCATTCCGAATTCGAATTTCGAACGGATCAACTATCGCTCGCCATTATCATTATAAGCGGCCAGTGCTTAAAGGTCCACAAATACGGCACGCGAGACCCTTCGGACCCTCGTCGACCCTCACTAGATAACGATATCGCGACGGAAAACTTGCTATTGCCAACAATTGGGTCATGTGGGTAAGAGTTTAAAGGTTTCATAAGGTTACTATATATGGCTAAATAGGATATGCATAGTTCGAATGAGTTTCAAGCGGAATTTTAGTTCTAAAAATGAATTTGGTTTTGCAAAATTAGTATCCAAAGAGCCCAGAATTGATGTTAGATTTTGTATGGACATAATAACAACAAAAAAATCCAGCCGTTTTTGCATAAATAATACGAAATTGAGGGTAATTCATTAATACCAAAGAAACGTCAAACGACACTTGTCAGTTGTTTATTGGGTGGATAAGAGTGGGTAAAGTTACCAAGGCCTGATCTATGGGTGGGGGGGGGAGTTGTCCATACCTCGGCAGTCTTCAGTTTTCAAAAATGAAGATCCGAGGCTGAATGTGACAAGACGTGAAAGAAATATCATAAAAAAGAAAGGTACAGAAGTTCGTCTGTACATCTGAACACGTATACACCGGCACGATATCTTTGGTCTTTTACTCATTGGAAGCAGTCTCGGATTTCTGTCATCCTTTTGAGACACGCTTAGGTACGGAAAGTAAAGTACAAACACGAGTTTAACTTCTGTACCTACTTGTTGTCTTATCATCTTAAATTAGTAGATGACACTATTTCTTAATCAATATCCCTTCTTAATGAATTACAGTCGCAAGTACAAATTGATTACTTCGTCGGTAGAGGAATAAAAAGCGGTGGGTACCAGGATCGCAGCGGGCGGTAGGGGCCGCCTTGCGAGTGGGTAATGTGAAAGCAGACACACGAACCCCGCTGTACTGTCGGCAAATAAATTAGGTTGCTTTTTACATTTTGTTGGCTGTTTGGTTCAATGGTGTACTTATATGTTCTCGTAGATAAATTATGTGTTTAGCATCAAACAAATAAAATATACAGATTTTTTCAAAAAATTGTAACAGCTTATATATAAATCAATGTTAATAACATAAATTAACGTTAATAACATTAATTTACACACGTTTTTACATAAATAACTTATTAAACTACCGCGATTTTAAAGGACTCCCTTTGAGCATGTAAAATCAGAGGATTGAAATATTAAAACTAAAAATATCGTAATATGAAGCTATTAGGTCCAAGGGGACATCACACACGTGTACGACATATGCAAAATAAATTCTTGCATTACTTAAATGTTGAAATCATTTTATATTCTAAAGAATAAATAAATATTTTTTCTAGTTCACCAAGTATATTATAATTTCTATATAAAATATTGTTTTGCGAACCGTATCGTTAGGCGGCCGGCGTGCCCGGCGTATAGCAGTTATTATTTACCGGCTTTATCATTTCGAAAATTTCATATTCCCCGTACTTGGACGCTTGAGGTTTAAAAGCGTAAGCGTAGGGGGGTACTTTTTGCCTCTCGCACGACCAGGGGGTCAGAGGGTGTTAGTAGCTAAGAAATAATAAACCGCACTTGCTTAGAACTGCATGTCGCCTGCTCCGTTATGACGCCTTAGTACTTATCGTTTATACATTTTATTTTCGAAGGAAATTTTCTGTTTTATTTTTCTTTAGAAACTTTCAAAGTTATTTTATAAAATGCGTATTTCATGAGTTTGAAATTCTACGTTTTTAGTACACAAAATTTCATACGTTCTATTTTGAAAAACTGTCATTCTATTTCACGTTAACCTTATTTTAGAAATACCCTATGAAATCGATGAAAACATAAGAAAAATGTTCCATGGTGAGAAAAAAACCACAAAAACTGTGAACTTTTTCGTCAACTACGACGTAGCACTTTTTGCTACGAAGTCACGTGTTTTAACTTTATCGATAAGAGCTGGTCTAAAACCGATTCATTCCCTTTTTTATTTTTGCTCATCTTATATTTTAATTTCTTTGGATTTATTGTAAAAATTATAAATTATATTATGATAATATGTACAGATTGACAAACATTAAAAACACAGACCTACATTTAAATGAACTAACCAAACGTATTATATATCACGTTAACAAACCTACATACTAATGCAGGTACGTACAATTCTATCTAGAAGCTATACAGAGCCAGTACAACAATATTACATGTACAAGTAATATACAATATACATGTACATACACCGATGGGACCACTCCCAATCACAACAAACAATTAGTATAGACAAGACATTTGGGCCTTTCTAAATAATGGTGTTACTACTTCATTTTGAATATAGAATGGTTTTAGTAAAAACTCTAAATTCGAATAAAATTTCTTTATTTTGAATGAAGAATATATTTTTGCTAGTCAAAATTCTTAATTCGAATAAAGAATTCGAAATCATACCCCTTGAAAAGAGTAAAAAGAGTTACAGTTTTTTGGGTTTTTCTAAATAATCATTCTATTATCTTCTACTTCATTTTGAATATAGAATATTTCTTCCTTCAAACAACAATAAATGAAACAATATAAGTACGATATTTTGTATTGGAAAACCTAAAAAAGATACTATGTAACTAATTTTTAAACTAAATAACATCGCAACTAAATGTAAGTTCAGAGAATATGCATGTTAATAAGTTGGTGCCACTAGAGAAATTCCGTCAAAGAGATACAGTCGACAAAAACATTTTTATTTGCGTTCGTAATAAATGAGGAGTTTCAATATTGTGAATTAATTATTATCTATTAGGTTTGATTTCTTTTGTTTGTGAAATGTGGATAGATAATTAAAACAATGTCTTATTTTTAATAGATAAAGCAAAATTTATTATTACTTTATATAAATATTTTCAATAACAACGACCTAGTAACTGCTTTTATATTTAAAATGCAGGTAACAATGTCCAATTTTTGACTTAGTATATTCAAAGACTAGGTTAATTTTAATGCGAACAAACGATTTGTACTGAAAAATAATTATTTAAGATTAACTGACAAGTTATTCAAAAACATTGCAACATATAAAATATTAGCATGTGCCATTTCGCAGAATATACGTACATTTGTCTATAGCCTTATTACTGGATCCCTAGTATTTTTAATGAAAGCTGCGGCGACGGGCGGGCGCAGTATTAATCTTAGCGGACCTCCTGCGCGCCCCTGCTCGCCTGGTAGGTGGCATCGAAGGATCCCCGGCGAGGGGGATATTTTCCCGATTTTTCTCCGTTTTTCCCCATTTTTTTTCCGTGCATTATGCACGATTTGGAAATTCACGGAACATGTGATAAAATTGGGGATAGGCATGCGGCAAAATTGGCTTTAAGAGTTTTTAACATCAACCAAACTGATATCGATTAAATGGAATTTACCTTTTATAGTAAGTAGAGTAAGTATAAACGAATTTTGAAACTTCTTTGTCATTTTCAATTATTATCAATCAATATATAAATATTAAGTAAACTTAACGTATAAATATAATACAAAAAGATCACCGGTATATTTTTCTTTTTTCTACTATTTTGAAGAGGCAAAATTCTGGGACATTATTTCTTGTCACTTGCCTACCAGCCGAAATCCAAACAAACGCGTCAATAAACCGGTTATTTTTCATTCCAGAATTACGATGTAAAAAACACATCTCGATCTTTGCTCGCAAAAAATCCTCCGAAAGGAAGCTAGCGACCATTAGGGTATTATCGGGGTGGGTGAAAATCAGAAAAAAATTGCGCCAAGCGGCAAGCCCGCCTTCCTTTTCGTGAGAGTCGCCTCCCTCGGGTGGCACACGTGGGGGCAAATTACATACAACGACAGGTGAATTTGGAAAATTAAAGTTTGTATGAGATAGTGGGCTTTTGATGACAGCCTACATGTATGATAGATTTGTTCCAAATAATATACGTCAGGTTTAATACATTTACTATGGAATTTTTTGAAGTAATTTTGTTCTACGCAAACATAAATGTATACATCTCAATATTTTGTATGACTCAAAACATCACTAACATAATTTTTTAAAATACAATCATAAGTTTTCCTTAGAGTGATTTTGAAAAAATAATTATTTATTTTACAAGAAAACTCGTTTAAAACTAATTTAAACGAATATATCCATACAATCGTAAATCCTAGGCAAATATATCTAGAACAAAACATCCAGTTATCCAATAGAAAATAGTGGAAAGAAACAAAACAATATTAAAGTCATATGTCGTGATAATTAGGAGGTTACACCCCTTTACCCCAAGGGGCATGGGGACCGACCCTCCACATATGATCGACCGTGATGCTTTTTGATGTTAAATATTGTATTCGTAGTGGATAAAGTGCTTGGAAGTTACTTTTAGTACTGATATACGTCTAAAATATGTAATGATTGTTATAGGTTTTAAACGTTTACAGAAAATTGATAGCCTAGATAGCATTTACACATTACAATAGGCATTTAATCTTATTTAGTTTTATTGCATTTGATTTAACGAAAAATCGTTAGTGTATTTGTGTTCAATTTTTAAATAAGTACCCAAAACATTTTTCTATGAAAAATTTGTAAACATAATAAGATTTTTTTGCAGTGGTAAACTCAAAAATGGCTAAGATCGATTAAGAAAATAAATAGGCTACTTGCATGAATGTAGATAAAACCAATGTTCCTTTTGCATTTTCAAGATTTACAGGCTTAAATAACTAGCTTACCCAAAAAAAAGGAAAACAATTATTTCCTAGAAACCATGTAAAAAATTACAAAATTACAATCTCAAAAGTACCAGGGTAGCATGCAGCACGAAGAGGCCTAATTTGTGTCGAGTAAATAGCGGGCGCGCCTAGAACGGGTCCGAAATGATTATTTAATAGTAACCCTCCCGAGGGTGTATGGCCCTAGAAAAAGTTTCGTCTATGAAACTATGCCGGGTGATGTCGTGTTGCTATAGGAATGGTTTGGTAACGTTTTCATAGTTTTTATAGCTAGTACGATTACTTGCAATTCGGTTTTGTGATGCGATGGAAGAAAATAATGAAAATATCTAACGTAGATTTTTACTCACTATTTATTATTCATAATAATTTTGACATTTGAAACATTTATTTGATAAGTAAAAAAATTAGTAAAAGAAATGTTGAATTTTATCGCAACTATACTGCTTAAATATGTATCAATGTATCCTTAATTCCGTATAATATTTAATTTACGTAAAAGAAAATAAAAAGTAGGTACATGGGTTACATATTTGACAAATTTATTCGAATCCCCCCATGTAGCCGTTTTTGTATTGTCCAGCGACATACCTACCATCTTAAGCTAATTTCATTTTAAGTTAACAGAGAAAAAGTGTTATTTATTTTCAATTGTTTATGATTATCTATGATGTGATTGATATTTAAGAAATTTTAAAGCGTTTTTCTTTTTGTTTTATTTTTAAATTACCAGGTAAACAAACATAAACAATATCATACAACAAATTCATATCTATACTAGGAGCACATAAGTCGTAAGATACGGCGGTACATTAACGAAGGCGCGGCGACGTCAGTGCAGATTATATGGGGTTGGGTACCAAGGGCTCCCGGGGGTACCCGCTCGAGGCCTGTAGCTACGGATACGGTAGGAAATATTAAATTTTGTACAGCTGCGGCTACAATATGCGAAAATCATAGCCTTTTATAGTTTGGATAGAATAGTTTGGTCCTATACCGAATGTTTTAGATACCAGTCGTTCATAAATCCATAAGAACCAGGACACCATAATATCAAATTTCTGTACTAGGAAAACATAATGTTATACCTATAGTCTTATAGCCTTCCTATTTTTTCAAATTGGACTAGTAGTTCCTGAGATTAGCGAGTATAAACAAATCAAACTCATATAAAGGTTTATATCATTAATTTATTTCTATAGTTTTACAATTTCTATGTAATTTTGTATTCAGAGAGGCTTATTGGCTAGATTAGATACCTTGAATTTAACACGAGCAAAGCCGTGGGCCGTAGCCTAGCTAAGTATGGTTCAGTTACCGAACGTTTTAAACTCATAAATACCATATTTAATTAATTTAGTTATTTTAACGTTGAAAGTACCAGGCGATATATGAAATGTATGTACTAGGAGCACATAAGGAGTAAGAGGCGCGGCGTCAGTCAGATTATATGGGGTTGGGTACCAAGGGCTCCCGAGGGTACCCGATTGAGGTCTACGGATACAGGAGGCATTTTTTTGGTAAAATGTTGAATTTTGTACTCCGGTTATGTGAAAATCTATCTAATAATAAGTCTTGAAAAGAAATTAAGTATTACATCAAGCATAATAATATGTATGTACTTACTCAAAATATTTGGTTTAAAACATTGTTAAATTAATTATAAATTTTGGATTAAAATTGTATTGTATTTTTTTGTATGTTAATTCTTACCACAAAAAAGTTGATTATAATAAGAATTAAAGTACCTTATCCATTAATTTGACCTCCTTAGCTGGACCTCCGAGTCGGTAATGATTTACGCACCCCTAAAAACATTTATTGGAACCCTAGAAACTCATTCGAGCCTGATTTTTGTGTGTCCATTCCGAGACTATACATTTTAAAGTAAGAATATAATATAAAAAAACTTTTTTAAAGTTTAATTTATTAAAAAGTAAAGACAATATTTTAAAACTACAATTAATATTGCAATGGCAAATTTATTGATTCTTGTTTATAGTAAACTTTCTCTGATTAGTTCATAGTCTTAGCTTCCCTAATGAATGTATTAACTCAATATTCTTAAATCAATCAAACGTTGACAAAAACCAAAGAACTAAAAACTAAGCTAACTTCTACAATTATTCGTTTTCCAAGTCGGTTACGCGAACAATATACGGCCGCTTGACCCTTCGTGACATGTCACCCTTCGTAACTCTATGGTTTTTCTCCCTTCCTACCCTCCGTAACGGCCGCTGATTGATTCTCTTAGGTTTACAGAAAACTCTCTATAATAAACTATTGAGGTCTTCAAGTCGGAACGATTCGAATTTAAATTTTTATTCAACCTTAAATATGACACTGGTAGCCTATACCTGCAGGAATTAAGAAAAAAACATTGTCATTTTTTTGTGGAAGCAAAATAAACCTTCCCTCCATTTTTGGTTGACTTTTGAATTAAGAACATGAATATTATAGCTTCTTTTCAACCAAGGAGGTCGTTCAAAAATGTATGAAAAAAATATTGGCCAGTTACATCGGCGGCGTGGACTGTATTAAAAAAATAAAAATGAAAACAATCGTCTGTTATTTCTTTCTTCATGAGAGATAATGAAAAGTCGTGTATGGCTGAAATACAAAATATTTTTTATAATATAGATACATAACTATTATAGCTCAAAATAATGGCACTTTAAACATTAATTTGTCTTCTAATATGTTTAGAAAACATATTTTTTTAGTTTATACGAATCAGTGAACACAATTTATTTCCCTTTATGTCTCATACGTTAAAAGTAATCCAGGTATCCAACGATAGATGCATTGCGCTATATGGTAACAGTGATTTTTACAAACTAGTTTCTTAATTTTGTTTATTTTTTTAATTACTCCGTACACCCTAGCATTATTTTCGGTTGGTTAATCCGTTGCGTGTAGACACCTCGCTTGCGAGGTACCAGGCTCTAATACATAGCAAGGAGGTGGGTGGCACGTGAATTACTGCGGCGCCCTGCAGGCGGGACTCCACTAATTCTGTTAAAATTCTCAGTACACTATACTTGCCTGGTAACAACGGTTAGGGTACAAGGGTGGTTTACACCCCTATAAGCTGTTTTTTACGCCTTACGTGCTTTTTATGTAAAGTTTGTTAGTCTGATCTTTTTGAAAGCCTTCAAATTCTTTTCAGTGCGTGAAACTCGTATGTTTTGAAATACGTTTAAAATTGGTTTTTCTATGAAGAAGTTAAATGGGAAAAATGGTTGAAAGAAACATTTCTATGAAACATAGTAAATATTCAAACTGTATGAGTATCATCTAGTTTTAGGAGTTTTCTAGGTAAATTTTGTAATGTGAATAAATTAAAAGTAATCATGTATTTTATTAGATCGTTTTGACCCAAGGATTTATATTTCAACTGTGTCTTGCCCTGGCTTTACTTGTAAAGTTTTTATTGGACGACCCGATTGGCGCAGTGAACTTGGCAATGGCCTATAGCGCCGGAGGGTGTGGGTTCGATCCCCACGAGTAGAAAATTATTATTACGTGATGAACATTGTAATTATCTACTGTCTGGGTGTTTATCTCTACAGTTTGAATGATTGAATGAATGAAGGTATGTAGGTACATCTTTACAAAAAAGAAAAGTACAATATTATTAAATTTTCTTAGGTTTATTTTATTCTATGTATGTTACTCTATAAGAATGTTATGTGGATTAATATTTGTTATCCGTTGCCTTAGATAAACAAAAAAGCAGTCAAAACAATCCATTTAAAAACACTGAAAACCAGTACACTCGTTTAATAATTTATAGTAATCATTACTCTGGTTAATTTGATAGTTTACGCATCTTCAAAATTCAGATGTAAACTTAAGTCCCCTCAATTCAACCCTCCGATACAGACTGTAAAATTGACTCATAATGATTATGAATGGTACTTCTTACCCGATCTTGATTGAGTATTTCGTTTAATCAATTACTTTTCTTTTTAATTATGAAATCCAAAATAGAAAGGTCAACATTTGTTTGAATTAATTACTAGCTTTTCCGCGCGGCTTTCCTCCCGTAGCATAATGTTATATACCCTACGTTCTTTTGGGATAATGTAGAATTTGAATGGTTAAGGACTTAATCAAATCGGTCCAGTAGTTTCGGAGCCCTTTCAATTCAAACAAACAAACAAAAAAATCTAATGTTTCCTCTCTATAATATTAGTATATATGATCACGGATTTGTGGGCAAATTTAACTATCTCTAATTCAAATTGAATCCAAATGCTTTCAGCAGTATTTACGAGATTAGGTAACAAATCATAAATCCTACTAATATTATCAATGCGAAAGTTTGTGAGGATGTCTGTATATATTTGTTACTCTTTCACACAACTACTGGACCGATTATGATGAAACTTGGTACACATATAGCTAAGGGTTCAGAATAACATATAGGCTACTTTAAAACCCGGAGAAGTTACGTGGTTGAAAACGCGGGGCGCGGCTAGTAAATAAATTTAATACAACTAATATATTCTTTACTAACACCCACCCTTTAAACATACGTATAAAGTTTACTTTATTTCGGCAGGATTTGGCACGCACCAAGCTAAGTAATCCCTGGAGACTAACTTAGCTTTGAATATACTTAAGCTATACTTGCTTAGCTTGATAAGTTTAGTATAATTATAGTCTATGTATGTTTGTTCGCGATTATTTTGTTTCTATGTTATTAATTTACGAATAGATTTCTCATAAATATTTAAGACTGTCTATGATATAGTATTAGCAAAGAAGCTTAAGCTATTAGCTTTCAATTTAGTGTCATTTTAAAGTTTATTTATTGTAATTTTATACGTTTTATTACAAGAAAAATAATTACGTAACAAATAAAAAATAACATTTAAACGTGGAACTATTGTTTAAAAACTTGAAATATGATCAGTATCAGTTAAAATTATATATTGTATTTTGTTCTACCATCTAATATAAATAGTATATGTTAGTTAGTATATGTTAGTTACAACTAAGTATATGTTAGCACCTATGTTTTAAAATTATTTTGTTTCTTTGATTATAGGGTTGCCTGGCAGAGATCGCTTTCAGCGATAAGGCCGCCCTTTGCACATAGTTATAAGTATTGTTAACTGTAGAAATTTATATGTATGTTGTACAACAATTTTTCATTCATTCATTCACAATACTCTAAAATCTTAAGAATCTTAATCATTTCATAATAATTAACCCATATTATCTAACTACAGTTTCCTCAAAGATTATCAAAATTACTCACACCGCTTCCCAACCCTATGCAACTGAGGGGTCTTTCGGACCCCTTGTTAGCGACGAACGAAATATGATTATATTTCAAGGACATGTCTGATTTATTGCAATACTTCGATGACTAGGCGTGCCCGTGACGTCGTCTGCTTTTGATATAAAATATATATTAAAAAACATTTGGGTTATCGTATAATTTTTTAATTGTATTTGTACATTAGAACGCTATTGGCAAAAGTGTGTCTGTCTGTTCAAAAATTCAAAACAAAGGTCAAACATAATCTTATATCTGATATACATAACACATCATGCCAATCAAACATTCATTAATATATAGATTTGCGTTATATTTTTCAATAATTTAAATAAATACTTCATTAATGTTCTAGGCCGCGTTTCGTTTTCCATCAGGCGATACAGTGGCCAAATGTTTGCCTATCCTAATATTTAAAAAAAAAACTTAACGTATAAGTTTCATTAAAATTTCGTATACCATTGGATATATTTGTTCAAATCTCCTGAACATTTGACTAGATGTACTATGGCGACACGTAACGGCGATGGTAACAACATAATACAGCAATGGTCAAAGATGAATTACATAACATACTGTGGCAACCAAACAAACTTCTAATCTCTAACATCAAAGCAGTCTCACGGACCGCAAGTGGCGCACGAATAAAATAGTCTGTTGTGTTATTAACAGCCCCTCTAGGGTGGCAAGCGGTGTACAGACACTGGAAGGGACTTTGAGAACTATACAACTATAAACAGTTATAGTACCATTGTAATATAGCATTCCAAAAGTACTGGTAACTGGGAAAGATGAGTGAAGATAAAAAACGAAAGTTATATGATGCAGTGATAGTTTTAAATGCAATCACATAATAATATAATAGAAGAGAAAAGTTATTTTAAGGACGGACTCTTTATACATACAGTTACAAATATAATATAAACAAAGAATACAAAGGAAGTAAATAAATGAATGCCCCAATAGGAAAACAGTATTGAATTAACTTACAGCGATAGTTATTAGTTTGACTAGCTATAATTTATAATATTACTGATTAAAGTTGTAATATGTTGGTTAAATACAACCTAAACTATAGAGTATAAATATCCAAGAACAAACCATTTATATTAATTATCTTTTTAATAACGATTAAAACCTATAATACTATAAACAATCCTATAATATAATTTTCTCTCCTGTAAAATGAGAAAAGCCGTCTTTAAATGACGCTATAACATACGATAGTACTCTACACTACAAAACTTTAATATCACTTTTAATCAAACATTGTTAAAATACATGTCGCTTCCAGGCGCTTTAGCTCCTTCAGTACCCGAGAAAAAAGGGAGGCAGGGTCGAATATCCCTCAGAGGGGGCCGCAATGGACTGAAGGAGCCCCAATCAATCTTACAAGCGGGAGAGGCACTTTCGGGAGACCCTCAGCACTGACCCTCCCCCGCACGGGGCCGATATTACGGTTTTATGTGATTAATGTAGTTTATGATGGGACAGTTTTAATTAAAGGCTTCAAGTTTGAAACTAAAGATGAGTGAAGATAACAAACGAAAAACGAAAACGACTGACTAATGCGAAAGTAAAAATCGTTCATATTGAACTTATGGACATATTGAATACTAGCTGATCCGCGCAGCTTCGCTCCCGTAGCATAATGTTATATTTAGCCTATGTGGATAATGTAGTTTTCGAATGGTGAAAGAATTTTTGAAATCGGTCCAGTAGTTTTTGAGCCTATTGATTACAAACAAACTAAGTTTACCTTATGTTAAGTGTAGATTGAACAATTTATATGCAACGTAATATGAACCAAGAACTACTGCAATAGCTAATTAAAGACTTTTAAAGTAATATTTGTACCAAAGTGTTATAATACCATATGGACTTTTATAACTTGCATTTTTACTATTATTTACTCTTCTAAAAGTAAAACGATGTCGTAAGTTGTATCCTCATATGAATATAGAAGTTTCACAGCCTAGAACGACACACACAATTCAAGAATCTACAAATATCGCTTACGAAACCGATCGCAAGCTAAACAAAAAAGCAGAAAATGCTCACTTTTCCGTTGGGCACCGTTTTTGTGTCTTGTCTAATACCGTGACGCCCCCCGGCTGATGAGGCCTCCCACCGCCCCGAGCGAGAAAAATGAGTTAGAAAGATGCGGCGCCCGATTATAGTAACGTCCCTTTGTGTGCCATTCGTCTGAATCAATCGGTCGCTCGGTCGCCCGTACCCCCGCCGGCAGGATACGGTTGCCTATCAACGGATCCTTTCATTGTTTGGTGTAATATGTTAGTGTATAGCCTAGGGTAAAACAAAATGTCGAATAATTAGATTTTCAATTGGACGCGTTACGTTGTCTGAAAGTAATAAGTTATTTACTCTGTTTCTTATATTAGTTGTTAATTTCTGTCTTAAAGTGACATTTATATGGAAGTTATCGTTCGTAATATACTTTATATAGAATGTCACAGAAGTGTGTCCACTTACAAATGAAAAATCCAACCCAATAACGATCTATGTACGCGGCTCGCTTATCAATGTCATAATAAAGGCAAATAATTAGATGAGAAGAACATGCGAGGTTTCGTTACACGAGTAAGATTTAAACTATAAAGCATTGGTTTGCGTTGTTTAAAAAAAATAAAGTTAGCATTATAGCAATGTTCAAGTGCATTCTATTTAGCTTTTCTTCTAACTTCTTTCTTCGGTTAAAATCATTAAAAATTGTTGCATTGGTCCATTGCATTTTGGAATGAAAATAACAGCGATATAATTATTGTGTTAATATTTTCAAAGCAATGCGAGGCTTTTTACTTGTTTATATAAAATATGCTTGTTCTTATCCGAAGTTGATATTAGTATTTAGTATTCGTTATTATTACGGAAATACATAATTTGTCAAAATTTCAGTTTTCTAGACGGTTTTTGAGATAGAGCCTTGTTACAGACAGACAGACAGCGAAGCCTTAGTAATTAGATCCTGTTTTTAAATTTAGATACGGAACGCTAACAATGCATATTGTTCTGAAATTGATAATTCATACATCGCAGAATAGAAGTACAAAGGCGTGTTTGCGGCGTGAAATATTCAAACTTTAAGCTAGGGATGGATTTGCCGAAATCAAAACGAAAAATAAATTTCGCGGTTCAACTGTATACAACAATTTTGTAAAGTAAATGTTTTCCCAAACCAACATAACGTGGGTATTAAATACGTGTTAGAGTAACAAAATAGATAGGTACAGAGGTAAAAGTTATAAGTTTTAATTTATGAGTGGGAGCCGAGCATTGCATGATTGGGCCAAGCTCGCACTGGTGAATATACCACTCCCAGTAGAAGATCGGCGTGAAACAGTATTGCATTGTGTTTCGTACGGTGAGCGGAAGCCCTGAGGCCTGTACTCACATCCCATCCTTTTTTGCTCTTCTCCCAATTCCCCATCATAAATCCTCCCCTTCCCTCAAACCGGCAAGGTATCTGAGACACTGTGATGTTTGAGATGTTCAGTCACTAAACATCAGGCGAACCGCATGCCTCGCTTGCGTGCTATAGCATAAAAAAACTCCACACAAAACATAGCGTAGACACTGTTCAATAACTCTATATCTCAAGTCATGTACATGCATGAATCTGACTTCTGTATCTGTATTGTGGTAAGACTTACCTTATTTTCGCCATCCACTCGATCTTGGTACGCCATATTTTTCATATGCTTCAAGTACGCTGTGGTGATTGGCACGCTATAGTCTACATCATCGCTGTAGTACATCCCCCCATCTGGTCTCCAGGGTTTTGGGAATCTCCCGAATGTACTAGAACTTTCTAAAGTTGACGGTAACAATTTCTTTCGAGGCGGTGTGCGTGATTTCGGAGGATCTTTTGAGGTTAGGTTAGCGACATCTAGCGGATTGTACTTCTTCTTAACCTCCGCTCTATCGCTCTCGTTCTCTGCTGCCCTGATACTTTCATTTGATTCTTCTTTTTTACTCTCTTCTTTTTGGAGAGGAGGTGGACTATCAGACTTGACGTCTTCAACATCTATCAGGCTATCATCTTTGTCAATTTCTGGGTCAGTTCTTAGAGGTTCAGATTCTCTAAAGGGTTCAACTGAGCTTCTGTCAAATAAAGAGGCAGCATCAAATCCGTTTATCTTCTTCGACGTCAGTTCTATGTATGTCGGCTCCGGGTCCTCTGCATCGTTAGGTTTTGGGCTTTCTACTTTCTTTAACGGCTGAAGATCAGTATAGTCATATTTTGGTTCGAAGTAATTTTGAGTAGCGTCGATTTCTGATTCCCAGTTTCTTGCGTAGTCTGGTGGGCAGTGGGGTAGGAAAGGAAGGTAGGTGGGATGTCTTGTGGGGGAAGGGGAAGGTGTGGGGAGGGGAGGGGGGGAGGCGCTGCGCGGGCGCCGCGCGCACTCCGCACAGCCGGTGAGAAATCTTGTCACAGCTTCTCGGGGTAAGAAGGCGTAGGTTTCAGTTATCTGAAACAAAAGGCAATAGAATGGTAATTTGTTGATTGTATAATAAATAACAAATGCATATTGACTATATTGATTACTATAATTTTAGGGGAAAATGGAACTTTTAGGGACATATCAAATTTGTAAATATTGCAATTAAAATATCATAGCGTATATTATTTAAAATATTCAGTGCTTACCAAGAAGTGATCAAATCATTAAAAAATAAAAAACCTTCCATTTTGTTACTGTTATGTTTCTTTTTAACTTTTAAGTTAATCATATTAGAAGTACTTTTTGACTAATGTCTTTGGAATCAAAAGGGCATTCCCTTACATTTGGCCTTCGACCAAGTAAAATTGCGAATCAAAAGTCTCTCAGAAACTAAAAACGAAGTGAATTTGATTCCTTGATTTGAAAACTGACATTTCTGTCCGTCACCACGATAGCTCATTCTGTGCTATCTTTACACTAGTCATAGTGAATGCCTAACACCTAGACATTCGGGTTTAGCATTTTTTAATTAAGTATTTTTTTTAATTGTGGTCTTACAACTTGATAAGATACTTTGTATAGGAAATACATATTAATGCCTAAGTAATAAACAACTTTTAGCAATGTGATGGTTTACTTTTAAATCATGCTTGATATTATATTTATTTTCAGGATTTGTTACGCAAATGAATTTAAAAAAATTGGAATGTAATTTACTGATTCTTAAAATCTGCCATCTAGTGTAAAAATACGTACTATTTCAACGGATACACTCAACAGTTTCATGCAAGTCAATAGTTCTAAAGTTTAACGCTAGATGGCAGAAATACAATTAAAAATAAATGTATCATAAGATTTTATTGACTACCTAATTTAAAAATGATAATAATATTAATTTAAATATAAAGTAAAAGTATCTAATATAAATATTATTTACCGTTCTATAAGTGCGCTTTTGGCCTGCATGTTTCCCCGGTCTACCTTCGAGTTCCACATGAACTGTGTAGATTATATCGAAGAAATTTTCAACAACCGCCACTTTTCTATATACAGGCTCTTGGTTTGGTGCATTCTGTAACAAAACGAAACAAACATTAAAAACGATAATATTAAATAAACAAATTGATATATTGTATGAGCGCCATCTAGCGGCGCCTAGTAGTACCAAGAGTTTCTGCTATTCGACAATAGATGGCTACAAGGGCTTTATTGGCCTCGTGATCACATAATTTAAAATGTTATCTTTCTTAGATTTTCGTTCAAACCTGTTAAATATAATTAAAAATAATGCAAAAATAAAATTTTCTAGAACATATTTACATGAAAATATTCAAGTTAAATTTTTGTTTTCAGTACCATTCTTTTCTTTGATACGAAAGTTTTTGCAACAATATAAAGTATCAAAAATATGAATTATTATCTAACAAACGTTGATAATATCACAGTTAATTGTAGCACAGTCGTATAATCCGCAGCTTAAGTTGCGGACAGCAATTAAGGCCCGCTATTAGCAGCTTCCCGCGGGTCGTTACGGGCCCGAGTTAAACGTACCCATTATATAGACATTACGTTTCAAATATAATGTGAAAAGAACATTTGAAAAAAAATTTAGTATATAGAAAATGTTAATGAAACTATTTCTTATAGTCAAGTCAATTAAAGTATAGAAGTTTTTATTTTTGTACTTACTAGGCATAATATATTTAATTTTGATATGTTTATTATATTATACATATTATAAAGAGGAAAGATTTCCTTTTTATTTATTTGAATAGGATTTGGATGAAATTTTGTACATAGATTCTTTGAAATCTGAGAAAGTGCATCTATATAATGCTTCAAGATACATTTTTAACAAAAATATGCTTGTATACTAAACAGAAACAAACAACAGAAAAATAATTTCTACTTACTGTTCTAGTTACATAATAGTTAATACCTTCATCACCTACATTGTACAGCTTTGAAACAAATTATGTTATTTTCTTTCTTTAATATTTCAATATTTAAAACCATTCAAATGTAACAAAATAAAAGTCGAATTATAAATAGGTACCTATTTAAAAAACCAGCAAATCTTACATCTTTAGTAAAAGGTAGATGACTTGCCGGCTTGAAGGAAGGGGAGGTGATAAGGAAAGGATAAATGATAGGAAGTTGCGAAAGGAGTGATGAAACAGGACGGGAGAGGAATGGGATGGGAATACAGGTCATCCGCTCACCGTACGAAACACAGTGCAATACTGATTCACGCCGGTCTTCTACTGGGGGTAGTTAACCAAAATCTTCAATGAAGAAAAATATACAATCAACCCGCGATTCCATAAGTGACATTAGAGATATCCCAGCCTCAAGGTGCATTTGTTTATTCAATACAAATAGAACGGTTACAAACCACTTACAGTATTCATACAAGAAATTAAAATATTAACGAAATCAAAATTATAAACACGATATTTCTCAATCATACATTCATCTCGCAGAACTTCAAGCATTCGGATAAAAATTTCCCATTTACAGACCCAAATCATTCTTTCTTTTACCATGCAATGTTTACTTTAATTTTTTATCTGCAGTCCCACCCTGTATAAGAAGCTAGAAAAAGATAAATAAGCCCGCGGTGCCGAAGGGGATAGGGCCGGCCCGACCGAGACTGATCGCCGGGATGCCTCGGCCCTCGGCTCTAATAGTGGTGTGCGCATTTATTCAGCCGTTCGTTATGAAACAGGATAAAAAGCATTAAATAAGGAATAATAAATAATGATACAAATTCTTGGATGTAACACTACGCCATCTAGTCCCAAATTAAGCAAAGCTGATAAATGGAAACTAGATAACTTAAACATACTTTTTTTTGTAAATACATACCGTAGATAAATTACCACCTAGACAGTAGAAAATTGAAAAGAATTGATATGTCTGCTTGTTTTACAAAAGCAGACAGCCATATTTTTTTTAATGAATGTAAAGGTTTGTGTTTTGCTTATACGTTTATTTTTAATTAAAAAAAATCCCTACCGGATAGGTAACTCCAAGATAAATTATTATTTTAAATAAATTGTGTCTATGAAAATTTATTATTATTTCTATAAATTATGACATTTTCGAACACGGGACACCTAAATTCCACCATCAAAATATTCAAAATCTCTGGGATGTACTAAATATTACGAATGCACTATTGTAGATGTACTCTTATAGCTTTATATAAAAAGGATTTTGTTTTTTTGCAAAACAAGCGACATGTTTTGCTCATTGGATGTTATTCTTTATTTAATAGAAAACTCTACCTAATCCCCCCAAGGCAAACCCGTAAGTAGTAAGTAGGAACCAATGCTGTATTTTACTATCGCTCCTTATTTTGCATGGGTTCTTGAAAATTATTGGGCCTGTGAAAATAAATTTTTGTTTCTTTAAATTATGATATTTCTAGATGATTAGTTAGAAAATATTTCTAAGCACGGGACACCTAAATTCCCTCAAAATATTCAAAATCTCGTAGATGTACTCGTACTTAACACGGTATCGACGCTCGGGCTCGGGCGGTAATGAGTCAGCGGCGCGCGTCATGTCGCCATCACTGCGATCTCCCACCCTGTTGCTAGGGATGTGCAGGTTATCGATATCGATACATATATTAAAATTTAACTTAGTTTTTTTAAGCAATAAAATTGGACAGTGATTTTGTTGTAATTTTTTTGTCTATTTTGTTCTCTCATAAGGTCCATATTATGTTGCAAAATAAGATACATACAAATAAATAGATAAGGGTAGATTTATGTAATTAATCGGTTTGAAGCTTTTTATAAAGCAGCACCAACATACAAATCCACTAAACAAATAAAAACAGGACAGGGTCTGACAAAATATATATTTAAAAAATACAAAAATTAGAATAAGCAGTATTTGTTTTGTAGTATTAGTGAAGTTCTAAAAAAAGGATAACCACTGAGTTACACATGTGGTGGAAATCCCAAAGATCTTGATCTTCACTCTTCTTTTTGCATTAGACGGAGTTGTCCAACGTCAAATAATAAAATATATCAATGCAGTCAGCATTTTATATTCCAGATTCAATTCCCGTCCCACTATCGAATTATCGATACGTCACACAAACGGTACATCCCTCGTCGGTTCGCCGCGCATTAATCAGCTGTTCCTTTCGATCTGCCGGTCACGGGCCGTCGACACGCTCTAGGGCTGCCACTTTGTTAGTTTTTATTTTTTTTAGTCAATGAATTTAGTTTAAGGTTTTTGTTTTATTTATTTATTTATTTCCATGAGTACAAAGTTGGCAGAAAATATTTAGAGTAACAAACATGTTCTGCTTGATAACTGATAAAGGGCGTGCAAAATTATAAGTAGTATACATTCGATGAAAAATACAATACAATATACACAGTCAATTTTACTTAATGATGTGAAGCGGAAAAAGGTTATGTACTGAACTACAACAAGATACTGTTAGAATTTAATTGCACGCTGTATATTATTATGTTTTTTGCAATAGATATGGGCTGTGATTCTACACAACTGGCTAATTGATTTAGAAATTACAAGAACTCCTAACTAACTATACATAAACTTATTATTACAAAAAATAATGTATAAAGATATTTTCTTTGTAAAACATTTGAAATCAAGCGAATTGAAATTAAATGATGGCGCAATTAATACTTTAACAGTTACCGAAATAATCATGTTAATAACATTCTATTTATAAGTTAATGAATACACAAATATTTTGATCGTGAAAGATACACTACAGATTTTTAAATATATATTTTAAAATTCATTCCAGGTTGGACTTAATAAGGAGGAGGAAATTGAGTTGGAGTTAATTTATATAAAAGGCATGTACTAGTGAAAATATAAACGATTCAACGCTGAATATCGAGTGACGACTCGATTGACTCCCTTCGTGATATTATATTGCGAGTGGGGTCTCATGCCGACGCGCTTTTGACAAAGGCCTTATTTGTCTTTTCAAAATTTCCTTTTACCTCACACATTTTTTTACTAAACAGCATCTAAGCATATAACGTGGTTTAATTATTTAAAAAGACTAAAATTGCCATAATTATCTTAATATATATTAATTACTTGTCACAGTCTTTCTGGATGGACTTCTAAACTACTTAACCGATTTATAACAAAATTTTACACACTGTTGAAGCTTGATCAAACTTGAATCGCGGGCGGAAAGCTAGTATAGTATATAAGAAAGTAGCTTTCCGTTGTATGCTTTAAAACACCTCAACGGCTTTCAAATAAACAAATCAAAAGTATTGATGTTAATTGCTCAATGAAGTATCTAAAAGCTGATGAGCTAAAAGCGACTTAACCGAAAAAATCCACATCCATATTAATTTCAATGAGGTTTTAAGTAAAATAGTCAAATAATTAGTATTTGTTAGAAAATTCAGATTTAGCGCAGACTGAATATCAAATAAAACGATATAGAATTCCCCTCGCGATATAATATCATATTGCGAATTGGGGCTCATTCTGATGCGCCTTTGACAGTCGCCTTATTTGCGATGTAGGCTGTTAATAACGTCTGACTTGGCTTTACATAGCTTAATATTATAGTAATCAGCACTGAATGTTTGTGAATATGAGATGTGTTGTGATAATATATAGAAATGTTGAAGGTGTAAGCGTGAATTGTATAAGTATATTTCATATGAAATATAGCCATAATTAGAAATATTGTTTGAAAAGAAATAGAAAGTGACTAGCTGCGACCTAGGGCTTCGCTCCAATAAGAATATCGGGATGATATATATCCTATAACCTTCCTCGATAATTTTTCGAATCGGACCAGTTCCTGAGATTAGCGCATTCAAACAAGCTCTTCAGCTTTATAATATAAGTATAGATTGGGTAACTTCCAAAAGTGTTCTCTGCAAATGTAATAGTATCATTAAGATTTATTATAAAGAATATCTCAATTATTCCCCAATTTGGAGCTATATCCGTCTCCTTTGTAATTACACATTCATTCGCCATCAACACACACTATTAACATGTTATTTTCCACTCTACCATCCCAACCCTTACCTCTCACCCTATAACATCTTAATTCATTCAACTCCAATATAATCTTGTCTATTGATTCAACGATAAGTGAGACATTGTTTTATTAATTATATTGTTCACCTCCGAAACGGTCCGAAGCCGTCGGCCTTAATCTGATGTTTATAGTAATAAAAAAGTGAGTAAAATCGTGAACAGTACAATTAATAATCTTGTCTGTTCAATTTTGTGCAAAATGTTCCAGAATATTCCGGTAAGATTTTAAATCTTCCATAATAATGAACTGTCTTGGATCTCGAAGTCCCTTTGTCCATGAGGTTACAAGTCGTTACCATGGATGCGTCCTACTTTAGCCCTATTTAAATAACTAGTGGCACCTACGATTACACCATTTTTACTTTAATAACTTTTCCATAATGTAGCTTAAAAGAATTTTCAAAGGATTAGCTTCCAATTATTCACTCTTATCTTCAAATGTTAGTTTGAATGAAACTTTCCCTATACAAAGGTTATACATTGTGTAGCTAAGTATTAAAGTCGAGGTCTGGACCCTCCGCGGTCCTCACCCTCTGTAATCGCTTTGTACCTTTTGGCTAGTTTGTATAATCTCCACTTGACTGCCTCGTTGGTCTAGTGGTTGCATCTTTGACTACAGATCGAGGGGTCTCGGGTTCGAATCCCGGGTGGGGCCAAAAAAAAAAAAAAAAATGTTATTGGGATTTTTCTGACAAAGAAATCTCAGTAACAGCCCTGAGTCTGGAAGTTGGCGGTGCTGGAGCACCCCCGTGCCTCGGAGAGCACGTAAAGCCGTCGGTCCTGCGCCTGATCTCTCCCCGGTCGTGTCGGTCTGCCGCCCCATCGGGCTATGAGAGTAAAAGGAATAGAGAGTGCACTTGTGTTTGCGCACACACTTGTGCACTATAATATCTCCCGCGCAGTTGGCTGATCTCTGTAGAGATTGGCTGCCGTGGCCGAAATTCGGCTAGGAGGAACGTTTTATAATCTCCACTAACTGTTACTCGCTTTTATCCAAAATCCACCAATGCCAAGGGTATTGGTGACTTTCGAAATATATTTCTGTATGCTCACAAAATCGTTATTTATATAAAAATATGAATGAAATTATAAATGTTAATTGAAATGTTGCTTACAATTCAGCCTACTATGTAGTTTTTTATATAACAAGCGTTTAATTTAATTTAAGAAATATTTATACAAACAACAATACAATATCATAACTTACTAAAAACAAATAATTATAAATAGTTCACACGGTTTATACTCACTACTTGTTTATTCGGTATAAACCGTGCGAACTATTTAAAATTATACGATGGCTCACTTATCGTTAAACAAAAAAAAAATTACCATACATTTATGTGCTTTTGCGCGTAAAACGGATTTTTTTTCTTCTTAAACGTTTTTTTTCATGCAAAGCTCATCATTTTAGGTATGATAACCTAACAAAGAAACACACTTATTTATAATATATTATAATATAAATGTATAGATTTATCCTACAGAGAAATATAGCCCCTCCGAAGCAAGAGAACGAATCAATCATACCCACATAATACGTAAAAACGTACAAACACCGGGACATCATATATCTTGGAGGGCCACCGGTCGAGAGGCGACATCAGTCAAGCTCTGAGATCATCAGGGCTGCCACCAAAGCAATTTTGCTTAATATTTAAGATGCTTTGTTAGAATTCTTGAAGTATTTTTAGTTATCTATTTTTAGTATATATATAGATAGAAATTTAGCTTAATGATTAGTTTATAATATAAGCTGCAATTAAGATTTTCATTTCATTATTGTGTTCATATAACTTATCATCACTTAACATCAGGTAACCCACTTGCTCCTTTGCTTGCTCTGCCATAAAAAAAAATTAGAGTGATGACCATTTTAAAGTCAATGTCAAAACGTTTTATTTCCAAATTGGCTTCTTTCGAGGCGCTTTTAGAGGAAGAATGTAACTATTTGTATGTAATACTAGTTAGAACAAGGAAAGAAATAAATTTTGTTGAATGCAAGAATTCCTTTTTTTTTGTTTTTAAGAAGAATCTTTCCCGAATAAGACAATTGCATTGTGCTTTGTATAGCAAAATGATTTTGATTTAATTGAGAAAATTAAGGAAAATCCACACTAAATTTAATTTGCTTTCGAATTTCTTCTTCCCTAATAATATAAAAGTTTTGCAGCCAGTATTATAAAACACTAGCTGCGCCCCAGGGCTTCACTCCTGTGGGAATATTGGGATGATATGTAGTCTTCCTCGGCTATCTAACACTAAAAATATTTTTCGAATCGGACCAGTAGTTCCCGAGATTAGAGCGTTCAAACAAACTCTTCAGCTTTATAACTTTAGTATAGATAATTTCATTTTAATTGAGAAAATATAGAGGAATTCGCGTCAAATTAATTTTCGGATTCTTTAATGATATACAAGCAGGATGGATGGCACAGACCGTGAAGGGCCGATGAACGAGCACATACGACACCCGACAAGCTGTCCCTGTGAGATTATAAGGGCTGTCACTTTGTAGGAAATTAATCTTATATATAAAATGAATCGCAAAATGTGTTGGTAAGCGCATAAATCAACAACAACTGGACCAATTTGGACAATTCTTTTTTTTAATGTTCGTTGAAGTTCAAGCATGGTTTTTACGGCGAGAAAAATTCGAACAATTACCGGGTCCACGCGAGCGAAGCCGCGGGCGGAAAGATAGTTAAATATAATTATAAAAAAAAATGTTAAAGTTAAATATAACCTATCTGTAAGTGCTCCCATACTTACGTATACAATGTATGCAAATGGCTCGTTACGTCACCAGTGGTCAGGGTAAAACACGTCCGCTCACGCCCGAGGCTGCGCGTGACTGTCCACCCCACTACCCGTGATCTCGAGACATTAACGGTTTTAGAACTTATAAAATACACATACACTACACTATCGATTGGAGTAAGAACACTTCTGTAATTGTTGCTTATCTCTTACACAACCCTAATATATTATTTTCACCAAAGGACAAAGTTGGAAGCATACAAAAATATTATTTATTTTGTGAAACAATTACATAAAATAAATAATTTCCTCACGGCATTCTTCATGAATAAATAATTTTAATAATGGTTTTATTCAATTTACTACCACTTACAACAAAACTTAAGTATATTTCGGAAATCATATAATCAATAAATCATTTATTCTTTCATTAATAAAAGAAATAAAAATTAAAAAAATATATTTAAAGTTGGTGTACAGCCCTAGCGGTTAGTGGTGTGAGGCGAGGGAGGGGGGCGGAAGTGTCGTGCGTGCGATTTAATTCCATCGCCTTTCGCCTCGCGCGGCTGCGGGCCCGCTTGAGTGTGCTCGAGTAGTGATAGGAAGGGGTTATCGATATATCGATGTTTTATGTGTGAAATAACATTTTGTTTTTTGTAATATTTGTTTTATTCGAACTTTTACACTTGTATGTATTTTCAATATGCTACTATATTTTTATATTTCGCAGCTTTTATTTACTTTGCAAGATCGATCAACCAATATTTCATAATATATTAAAACCAATAATTAGCAATTTGAAGAAAAACATGCAAGAATCATCAATCTAAATCAATCCTAAAATATAACTTTAATATTTGTGTTTTTTTTTAAACATGTATTTCACAAATATTAAAGTATCGATGACAAGAAATAATAATCACCCAAAGCACATCCCTAGTGAAAACTAGAAGCGCTGGCGGCCGACAGCGGGCTCGTAAAATACAAGACCAGGTGATTCTGTCGGCGGCACTCGGCACATAGATACCGCTGACACGTGTTAGGGCTGCCAATTACGAGTTTTTAAATTGCATATTTTTGTATGGGAACACAACTTTTGTTTTAAAAATATGGATATATCAATAAGTATTATTCTTAGGTGGCTTATTGTTTTAGAATAGTTATTATGTAAAAATTAAAGCTTAGCGCTTTACTAACAACATAAAACACTAAGCAGAATTGGAACTATATACCATTCTACGCCAACCTTGAAAATCTTCATATATAAACAATACAATGCCCCTTACAACACTCAACTAACATTTAAATACAATGATTATCCAAGGAAAAAGGTTTTGTCTTCGCATAAAAAACTTAAATAACTTAATTAGTACTGAAATCTAAAATTAATATAAAGAAACGTGCATCGCTCGCAAGATACTTAAGTTTCAGAGACGCTGTGTTACGTATAGCCCAGAAATAAAGTCGATCGGCAGCCCTACTCAAGTTCACGTCACCTCCCACTTAGCGGCCGGCCGGGCGTAGCTGTCGAGCGCCGCAAACTTATGCTCCCCTGGTACCCGCAGAGTACCCGTTATGTGCTGAGTTTTAACTTCGCTCGCCACCCGGAGCCGGCTTTTTATTTCATCTGAGTTTTGATCGCGCAAAAATGTTCAATTATTTCAATTAGTTGTATTAAGACGGTTTATACTCACTGTATTTTAACTCGCTTTAGACCGACAGTTTCGGACTGTTAGTTAATACAACTAGGTAATCATGCGATGGCTCACTTATCGTTAAATCAATTATTTCAATGTCTTATTACTATTTAAAAACTCCGCCGTGCGCCTTTTTCTGTGTATCATTATAAATTATAATCTTATGTCAATGTTTTGTTACGGGTAGGATGTTAATCATTTTTAAAATTACTAAACATGTTAGTCAATTTCTATCGATAAAAAGTCACTTTATATTATAACCTACCTGAATATTGATAAAAATCGTGCACGAATAATCGAATTGTTTGAAACTAACTTAATTTTAAAAGAAAGATAGATAAAGTCCATTCTATCATTTTTACCAGGATATAATAAATTCGTTAGACAAGGTTTATATCTCTTCAACACCATCTAACCATTTAAATCATTAGATTGACAATTTCTTCCCCTCAGTCTTTACAATCGACTGGACCGGCTGCAGATAATAAAAGTATTTACGGCGTAAAACCTCGTAAACTTTATTCTTTTCTAAGGGAGAGCTAACCACGATTGAAAAACAAAAACTTTGCTTGCGTGAGAAACGAACAAAACGTTGCAAATAATAGGAGGTATTAGTTTATTTACTTGGCGTCTTGGCTTTTGGCAGACTTAACTGCGAACTGAGAAGTAACATATCCGCAAGTCCGTTTTGGTCAGTTTTTGGCGCCGGTCTATACTTTTAACACCTTATTGTGCACATATTTTTTAATGATTTTTTACATTATTTGAATTTGAAGTGTAATTTTTCTTAGTAAAAATGAACAATTCGCTCTCTAAGTAACTACTTACTATTCGAGGAATTCGTTTAAAAAGAAAAAAAAGTTCTTGTTTATACATCAAATCAGTGTTACGAAGTTTTATGTTTTATGGGTAAAATAAGTATAGTATTGCACTTCAACATTCAATTGTTTCGAAATATTTATATAATATATGTATGTAATGTAAAAAAAAATCAAGAAAAAAAAGAATCCTGCGACGACATAATTCGCAGCTTAGTACCAGAACATCATAAACTCGATGGCGGTCGGTAATTACCAGCAGCGGCGCCCGGCGTGCACGCGATGTTTGTATATATTAATTACGAACACCTTCGCGTTATGCTCGCCTGGTAGTTACGGCTTGTTAGGTATTTGTCACTCTATCGTAACTACATACATAAGCCGGTGAGGTTTGGTGGTACATTAGAAATATTATTAGTCTCATATAAAAGAGTCCAGAGCCTCATTAGCTTGAAAGCCGTTTTCATAGGTAGCGCAAACTAAAAGTGCTTATAAATCCTTAAGAGGCTTATAAATGTTCTTAAAAGTATCGTCAAAATTATTAGAATATCAAAACAACTTAATTTTATCATCACAAACGAAAACCAAAGGTCCGTAAAGTGTATCCAAAAGGCACCCCTAAGAAAAGTTAAACCAAAGATGGCGGTGCACTTGTCTTCAATCAAAATGGGGTCGCAACCGGCACATTACTCTGACCATAAAACCCGTATCGTAAAGACTACGTAAATAATGGCCTAGTGGGCAGATGTAATTGTTGTGTGAATTTGTTGTAGCCACAACAAATCGTATCGATGTTGATTTGAATATGGAATATTTGAATCAATTCAAGAAAAGATAGATCTATTTCCTAAAGAGACGATTGCAAAATACATAATGCTTATAGCATATAGCATTTATATACTAATAATAGCTGATCTCCACGGTTTCGCTCACGTAGTTATAATGTTATATATATAGCCTATGTTACTCGTGGATAATGTAGCTTTCGAATGGAAAAAGGATTTTTAAAACCGATCCAGATTTTTTTGAGTCTATTCATTATAACCAAACAAAGTTTTTCTCTTTATAATATTACTGTTGATTATTTAGCTGAAGAGTTTGTCGTGTTTGATCGCGCTAATCCGATTGTCCGATATAGTAAGATAAGATAAAACATTACTATCAACAATAACATTATAGTACAGAAACCGCGTAGAAAAGCAGGTTTAAAAGAAGAAAAAAAAAACAGTGTCGAAATATGTAAATAATTAAATAGCACACCTATATATGTTTTAGACGATTATACAGTTATTTAAACAAATCGTCTATAAAAATGTCTAGATTTCATTATTTCAAGCAGTACTGTCGGTCGTTAGGCCCAAATCAATCAGGGGGTAATGAAAGGGGAGGAGCTTTCGCTTCGATTACTTAATATTGACTATATATATATTGACGTATAGTTATATAGATTGAGATGAGACTGTAGTATTTCATATGTTCAGACTTCAGACCATAATACGACGATGTCTTGTTATACAATTCGAATATTATATGAAAAAATACTTTACAGTTTCCTTGAAAGTTCATTGTGATAATGTTCAAATATGAAATTTGGATAAAACTAGACCTTCAACCATACCAAAAATAATATAATTAATAAGCATTATATGGCTTGACGTCAGTCATCAGGGGCTAATGGGAGGGGAAGACCAGGGCATTTGGCACTACGTTTACTTGATTCTGACGCGGTTTGTATAAGTTTTTTCTAAACAAGTTTGGGAATGAAATTCATTACCATCAAAGATTGTAATTCTCTACCTATATAGACATATGAAGAAGAGTCTTCTACCTCCACAAAAATGAAACCTTAGTTGGATATGTATTAAAGTCCCATATGAATTAAGTTAACTTAGGTAAAGTTAGACCACCGGGGGGTTCGCGGAAGAATGCTTCGGCGTGCCCCTGAGCCCCCCACAAGGTGTGTGAAGGAACATCAAGGGGTTTTAGTCGGTGCAAGTCCGACATAACCCGGTCGTTTCCCTAGACGGCCGACTACAAAGGCATTTCCCCTCGTAAAAAACGAGGTAAAATTAGACCATTGATTTCGTATATTATATGTTTTATACACGAAATAAATAATTTCTTCAAAACCACATGAATTCCATAGCACGCAAGGTTACATACAAGTAAGGGCAAGGATCTTTTTAAATATTGATCGAAGCGAGCATGATATTTAATGTCAACATCGATCAAACAATGGCGGGGTTCAGATAAGTGGTCGGAAAGAATTAGGGGAGGATCGGCGATTAGGGAGACGTAACGGCCGACTGGGGAGACTGGGGACAAGTGATTCGAGAGGAGAGCTGTGAAAAACTTGATGTTATGTGTAGCGTTAATGACGTGGGGCGGATTATAGCTGATAGTAGTTTTGCCTGTATTACTAATTTAAACACAAAAAATAATATTGGTTGACTGTAACACGTGTAGCTTTGTATCAGTCAAGTTTATTGGAAGCAATAAAAATTTCAACCGACCGATTTCAAAAATTCTTTCACGATTAGAAAGCCGCAGTTACTAAGTGATATAATATATGAATTACTAATTGACTATTTATTCTACGGAAGCGAAGCCGCGCAACACGATTAGTGTATTAAAGATTAGTTATATTAAGTGGATGGCATGCGTCCGTCCTAAAAGAAAAGTAAATAAAAATACAATGTTGAAAAGAATTAGGGGACGATCGGCGATTAAGGAGGGCTGGTAAACGGACGGGCGACTTGACGCAAGCGATTAGAGAAAGAGCTGTGAAGTAATAAATAGCACCGCATTCAAAGGAAAAATCAATGGGAATGTCACACTTAAGTTATTTTATGTATAAGATAGATACAAAGGGGGGACGTTACACCGAATCACATATTTTATACGTTCCCAAATGCGCTATTTGTTTTCTGTTTTTATTCCTAGTAAAGAATTGAAGACAAATTACTATAAAATTTAATATCCTCTTTTTCAATTTAATTTCAGTATTATAATGAGGAGTTTTTATAATATATGTGTATATGTATTGAAAAGTCGCCAAGCAATCCGACCCACTGTCCCCGCAGCGGTCGTCAAAATTCTTTCATGTTTTGAAGGTACTTCGAAACTTCTTGGGCAAGTATTTTTCGACGAGGCCTATTTTTTCCGATCTTGACAACACTCATGCTTTTAGAAGCATTCGCCAAATTACCTTATTTTTATTAATAAATATTTTTATAATTAATAAATTGTCGATGAGAACATGGAGAGAAAGAACGCTTGCATAGGGCATAAAATATACAAGCTAATTGTAATAAACTTTAATAACTGGAATAAATTGGAAAATTGATATTTTTCGAGAATATACTGTTCATTACAAAAATCAAATTACAATAATAGTTTCTAATCAGGAAAATGATGCCGATAAAATCGGCGCAAACGTTGATATATTAGTTATTTGTTTTTACAAACTCTCGAAGCGAAGCTACGAAAGGTGAGTTTTTTACTTTTCAAATTTAACAATTTACATATTTTATTATTTTATTATTCATTTTATTAATTAACCCTCCCACAAAATATAGAATAAGTACTAGGTATGCATAATGGGTAGTTGGTAGTCAAGTTTGAATCGTGTCCGCGGGCGCTTCCTAGCTAAGCAATTTAGCCGTCCTAGTTACCGCTAATTTGAATGAATTTCAATTTTCTCGTGCTGTACTTAATAATTAATCTGGAGGACAAAGATTAAAGTTTGTCCAAATAATATTGAGTGTGAGTAACTTTTAATTATACGAGACTATACTTAAAATTTATTATCTTTTCATTTTATTAGATAGGTGTATCTAATACGCTACGCATAGGTTTTCTTTGTAAGAAATACTTAATGAAATCATCAGAAATGTTAAAACAGTTATCGAATGAAATTATAGTAACATACCGATACGTGAGCTATCTAATATTTACATTATTATAATAGGTAGTACTGCAAATATGTATTTGCATAAAAATTAATGAGCAATGCCTAATGACATGTTATCAATCACGATGACGTGTGGTACGTCATTAGTGGATATCGAACAGCTACTGCTATATGCTTTCCTGGTACTTGCTCTTAACATTGTGTTACTTTGTGGTTTGCAAGGTCGTCTGAAGAAACCAAATTCAAAGTAAGGTTGGTTGGTTAATTTTACTAATTTAAAATTGGTTACATACTATTTGCTCTCTAACTTTACCTAATATGGTCTGGAATCACTGAAAATAAACTAGTTATTATTGATCCAAATTATTTTTGTACGATAGGCAAAATTAAACAACTCGAACATTTTAACGTAGTTTTGATAACAATCCTATTTAATTTTCTGGGTGTAACTTCCAATATTATGTATGAAAATTTCATTGTCCTTCTACATCAAGTGTGGTAAAAAATCAATCTTTCTTCTTTATGCTCCTCTAGTACCTGGCTTATATATTGTAATACATTGTGGTATGTATCTACGAGGTCACACGTTTGTTACGATATTGGTAGTAGTTTATGTTCCTCTGGTAACCGGAACATTTTTATATGCTGTGGTCATGGTCACATGTGTATGTGAAGTCATTATTTATTTACTTCGCGTTTTCAATTTTTCTAAGCGTCCATTTAATAAAATTAATAAAAACAGACAGTATCTTTCAATAAAATTACGATTTTTTTATAAGAAGCATATTTACAGTAGAAAAGTTCCCCTCTTTTTTCTTGTGTATGTGTATTTAATGAATTTAATTTTTTCTTTGAAAGTGCTAAATTTCGCTCAGAACCCCATTCACCTTAAAATGTCAAAGAGCCAAGGAATGCACCAGAGCGCATATTTTATACATTCCCAAAGGCGTTTCAAATATTCTATTTCCCAATATTTATTCCTTCCCGAAATCTCCGATAAATAAACATTCAACCACGTTTTGCACATGTGTTCTCTTTAGCTCCTATATTTTTACTAGACATAAAATTTAAAGGAATCAATAAAATTTAAATAATACGGGAACTGGTACTTCTCAGTAATTAACTACTTTCCGAAACGGTGGTAAATAAATTTTGTATATGAGTAAAAAGTTAAAAACGCCTCGAAGATACCCGAGGTGTGGATAAGTTAAAAAAAATCTTTGAATTTTAAAAATTCTTGGTCAAAACTATATTTCAACTCAAAGCCCACTGGACGCAAAAGATACTTGAGATCATTTTTTATTTATTTAAGCAATTGCTTTTCACAACTGTGGCAATTTTCACCACCAAAACATTATCTTTTATCTTGTGTATTAAGGCTCTTCAACTATTGCCGCCTGTATCCGTAAAATAAATTATATTAATTTATTTAATGCTTTATTGTACACCACTTACAGATTTATACTTAAGGCAGCAGAATCGAGGCAAGTGTTAAGCCAAAAATAATGATATAAACCGAATAAACCTTGTTTTACCTTAAGCTTTAGTTCTAATTTTTAGAATAAATAGGTTAATAGTTGTTAGTAGTTAAGTGTAATAATTTTATTAGTAGTTTCTGGAATAAATGCTTTTTCTTTCTTTCTTTCTTTTCTTTCTTTGAAAACCGTGGTATTCGACGGAGGTATAATTGCAAGTTCCTATAAAAATAAAACGAGTCGTTTTACTTATGGCCAGTACAATATCCTACTAATCGTAAGTCTAATGCGTATCTATTATAAACGTGGCGTTAACATAACCACCAAAACTTGGTTCCGATTGGTTGATTATAACCGCTCGTTTAGGAAATCGATTCGTATCTGTTGTATGACGTTCCGTCGATTATAGGAACCAGGCCTAGTGCATACACTTCTACAAAGTTAATCAGACCGACATTTGAACCACATTCCAATGGCGCATATTAAACAATTTTGACCGAAGCTGTGTAAACTAGGCTTTCAGCTTGGAAAACAAATGACCGTAAAAAAGGCAAGAATCAGAGTTTCCTCAGTGTTAATAGCGAATCATTTAATAGAAAGTAAGAAAACCATTTTATTTGTTCCATTACAAAACCATATTAATAACAATAATAAATAATAAGATAACTTATGTATAGTACTGTAATGTGAGTACACATTACACGTTATGTGACTGTTACAGTGCTACACTAGGACATTACTCAGCATGTGCTGCGATGCCCTGAAGCTTTGCAGCGCTGATTTTCAGTAGCTCATAATTTGACAGACACGTTTGGTTTGGTTAATAAATAATCGTTCTAAATTCATATATCATTGACCGAGCGAAGCGAGGTCCCAGAGTCGAGATGACCGGGTTGTTGATGTTTGTATGTTTTTATGTTTGTATGTTAGTATGAAAAATTTTGTCCGATGGTAACTTGAGTATCGCTCATCCGATTTTGATGAAATTTCATAGGCGAATAGTTTAGATAAAACAAAATTTCGAGTTCGAAGATGAGCGATCGGTGGGGGGTAACGAAGATAGGGGGGGTGCAATAGGTGATTTGCATATAAATATACGACCAATATTCTATCTATCCCTTGTTTTGCTTACTTTGATTTCAATATGCTGTCGAAGGTTAGCTTTTGTTATGACTTTCGTCAATCTAATGTCATATAATCTGAGATTACAATCTATTCATAATCTTTGATACATTATTGAAAAGTGCTGATAGCCGAATGTGGTATCAGATGAAATGTCTTAATTTATATATTACAATGCGAGGTCAAGCTCGGGGCGAGCCACTAGTTATAAAGTCTTAAATATTGATCTTATAAACTACGGTCTCTACTAACAGTACGGCATACTCTGTAGTAAACGCTTACATTCGAACCACGTTATAAGACGGATCGTTATATGGCAATAAGACGATCTCCTTCAATTGCAATTTTTAAGAAAGAAGTCAGAAATCATTACCTATCATTATGTTAAAACCTATATAATAATAGTATTATATATATTATCTATATATATATGTATATATGTATATATTTATTTATTTTTTATTTATCTTATATAAATAGTATATGTAAGCACCACCTACGTTTTAAAATATTGTGTATCTTAGATTATAGGGTTGCCTGGCAGAGATCGCTGTCAGCGATAAGGCCGCCCTTTGTACATAGTTATAAGTATTGTTAACTGTAGAAATTTATATGTATGGTGTACAATAAAGAATTTTTCATTCATTTTCATTCATTCATTCATTCATTCATTCATTCACGTTACCGGTTCGGTCCGGTGGTGCATACTAAACGGCTCTGACCGGAGCTGTGTACATTGGGCTTTTAGCTTAGAAAACAAATGCCCATACACTTATACAGGCGATTTTAGTATGTCAGCCTCGTTGGTCTAGTGGTTGAATTTTTGACTACATGTCGAGGAGTGTCGGGTTTGAATCCCGGATGGAGCCAAAAAAAATATTCGGATTTTTCTGACATAGAGATATCAGTAACAGCCCTAAATCTGGAAGTTGGCGTTGTTGGAACACCCCCGTGCCTCGGGGAGCACGTGAAGCCGTCGGTCCTGCGCCTGATCTCTCTCCGGTCGTGTCGCTCAGCCGTCCCATCGGGCTATGAGAGTAAAAGGAATAGCGAGTGCACTTGTGTTCGCGCGTACACTTGTGCACTATAATATCTCCTGTGCAGCTGGCTAGTCTCTTTGAGATGGCCACCTTGGCGAAATCGATCAAGGGAGCTTTTATTTTATTATTTATTGAATTGAATATTTGTCTTTTATGCATAAGTATCGTAGTGGATATGCGGCACCATAAGCATCTTAGAAAGTATGTTACAATTATTTTGTTGAATTTTACTTGAATTTTTATACATATAAATTAATGGAAATCCATTAAAAATATAGAACTAAAGTCTTTTTGTCCTTATTTCCAATTATAATAATTATATGTAATTGATTGTATCTAAACGACCACTTCACCTCACAAATTCCTGCATTTCCCAAGTTTCACGTGTATAATTTTAAAAATTCCGTCTTTTCCTGAATTTCAACCACGTAGTCTAATACCTAAGCATCAGTACTAAGTAAGAAAATTAGTAACTGGTGAAGTATATTACCGAGTTGGACACAGGAACATGGCGCAGGCCCCGAGCGCTGAGATGGAACTTTGTGCAAATAATAATGTGGTGTAGGGTTTGCAGTGAATAGAAAACTGTATGTTAAATGTTAATATATACGAATTAAATAGAGGTTTTAAATTTAATATCAAATTCAGTTAAGTTGCAGTAGTTTGGAATTAAAATACGTGAATACGTACTCTAAATTAGTTTTTAATTCATGAAAAACCAAAACAAATTTAAATATTTATTTATTATTGCCTTGAGACATAATAATTGCGTTACAATTCCATTTTTAATGAACATTTAAAACGAAACCATTTGTCGTTTCCTCCCAAAAATTATGAGTTATAATTATAATTAGTTATAAAAAACAATGAAATGGCAGCCCTAAGTGGCCGGCGGGCGTGCCTGACATGGGTCTGTAGCTCGGCGGGTACTCTCACCGCGACCGACCGGAACGATACTTGCAGTTTTATTTAATACAAAAAAAAATAAGTGGCAGCCCTATGTGGCCGGTGGCGTGCCTGACATGGCATCTGTAGCTCGGCGGGTACTCTCACCCCGACCGACCGGCCCGATACTTGCAGAATTTACTTATTTAATAAATAAATAGGCACAATAAAGTGACAAGTTGGCAACCCTATGGCCACCGGCGTGCCTGACGTGGGATCGGCGTGTACCCTCCTTGCGACCAGCACGATACTTACAGTGTATATTATTTAATAAATAAAAGCAGTAAAGTGGCAATTCTATGTGCCTGACAATGATTCTGAGATGACAATGGATCTGAAACTGACATGGGATCTATAGATTGTGTTTAAGATAAAAAAAATAATATGTGTTGAGTAAAATTTCCAACATAGAATCGTTAAAATGAAAAATCAGACACTAACAGTGGGAATAATTTTATTTATAATTTTCTTTGTTGACCCAAAAATTACAAAACAAAGTGTTACACACGGGAATATTATGAAGATATATGTACAATAGAAAATTGGACACAATAATAAAGAAGTTGATAAATTGTGTCTTTTATACACGATTTTGTTTTCATTGTGATAATCAATTTTGTGTAAAACTGTTATTTTTGATCTAAAAAAGCTTAATACTCGAATAAATAATTAAATAAATGAGTGACAGCCCTAGACAAGCGAGGCAAGTGTGCCGACATGGCATCTGTCGGCTCAGTAGGTACGTCGCGTGCTCTCACCGCCTGTAGCGCGATCAGCACTCTTGATACTTGATACTTTTTATTTATTTTCATAGATTTTTTTGTGTTTGTTTTAAAGCGAGTACTTATTAAATAAAATCATTTTAAAAGTATTTTAATTAATATTTATTTTCATTCGGATCAGGCATGTACATATTGTTAGTAAATATCTAATAATATCTACTAAATAAATATCCGCCTTCTGCGTTTAGTTTTGATTCCTAATAGCAGAGTTCATAATATAAACTCTTATTGTATTGTATTAAGGAAATTGTAAAAAAGAACTATATGAAATCAAAATTACGTTCACATGTTTTTGTACCGTATTATTATGATCATCTTGATATGTATTCAATACGCTAATATGAAACTATTCATACAGTTACCGAGTTTTATTTCGCTGATTACCTGAAAAGAGAAAGATAAATATTATTAGTTTTGTTAAAAATAAGTTATGTTCGAGAGAGATACAGGCCACTTTGTTTTCGGACTCAAAACAGTAGTTTATATATTATACAACTTATTGTAAAATCTATCTTACAAATAATCATCATAACCTAAAAAAATTAACTACCATTTTGAGAAATAAAAAAATATACCCGGCGTAGAAATTCCCCATATGTACCAGGCGGGTATAAGCGCGCGCAACTATACGGCCCATTATCGCCCCGCGGTGTCACATTGCCACCAAATACCAACACTTACCAGCTAGCTACTCAATGTTCAAGCTAAAACAGTAGCTACGAGAAGTTGTAAAATCATATCTAACAGAAAAAACTAAGAGAGCATTCGTCTTTTTGGGATATCGGAGAAAAATATCATCCGCTCGGCGTAGCAATTCCCCAAAAGTACCAGGCGGCTATAAACGCAAGAAACTATTTATTTATAATACGCTCCGTTATCACTGCGTCCTACGTGTACGCCACCTCGTCACTAACCCTTACTAGCTAATTTATATTCAGCACTAGCTTTTATATGTATATAAGAAGATATAATAGTTACAACGAGAAGTTGGAAAATCAATCAATCTAACAGAAAAAACTCAAAGAGCGTTCGTCTTTTTGGGATATCGGTTAAAAATATCATCCGCCCGGCGTAGCAATTCCCCAAAAGTACCAGGCGGCTATAAACGCGAGCAGCTATACGATACGGCCCGTTATCGCCGCGCCCGGCGTCACCTTGTCACCGACCCGGTTTAATGCGCAGTGAAACCGACACATTTTGATACTTGGATTTATTAATATTGATGCGTATTTTTAATACTGTTTTTTTATTCTACCATTGCGATCAATTCTATTTGGATTTTATACGTTGTTTTAGAAATATTATCGATACCGAAGCTAAGCTTCAGTATAAATCAATATATTATATCAAAATATCGAATATATGTATATATTTGATTCTTTTGCACATTAAAATAGTAATAAGGAATTAAGAGTTACAATATAACAGTGCAAATAGCTGTCTTGTCATTTACAGAGATCTCTTACTGACAATAAACGTGTAAAAAAAACCTTCGAAATGTAACCAACTTAAAAATGATTTTTTGAAGATGTTCCTTTTGTTTCAATAACTAAGCCGATCACGTATTTCACGTCGCAAAAACGGTCGTTAAACACTCTAATGATAGAATACATTAGTATGAAACTTTCAACATATGATAAGTACATATTTACCAGACTTGTTACCTACGACGTGGACAAATATAATGAGAAACAATGACATTTAAATGGACAACGCAAATGAAATGCCTGTCTGGTGATTTATACGTGACTAGAAACGCACCGCGGCTTCACTTGCATAAGTTTACTCTTTCATAATAGATTACAGGATATGTTAACAAAAATGTAGGATTCTAAAAGGGTTTTTTTTCAAATGGATCTAGTAGTTTTGAAGTCATAGCCGTATGTGTTATTTTATAACCTTACTAGCTTTGCCCCTCGTTTTAATGTTTGTTTTTTTAATCCCGTAGCAAATTCGGGATTAAAAGTACCTTATACTGAACTCGTACCTATATGTATACCAAGTTTTATCATAATCAGTTCAGTAGTTTTTGCTTGGACGAATGACATACATCCTCACAAACGTTAGCATGTATAACATAGTACCTTCTTCATAGCAGATTCACATCCTCTCTTTACTCACTTTATCGCTATTTAATATCAGTGAAGATTTAAATTGGCAAGGCTTTTGTAGTGATAATCTTTAATATAAAAAATGATTCGCAAAATGTGTTGGTAAGCGCTTAACTCACGCCTGGACCAATTTGGCCAATTCTTGTTTTTAAGAAAAATTCGAATAATTGCTTTAATCAAATCCCACGGGAACGGAGAAACAGATACGCGGGTGAAACCGCGGAGCACAGCTAGTATTATAATATATTTCATGTTTCAGGAACTAAGAAATAGCATGTCTTCTTAGCTTTTATTTACGAGATTTCAGCCCCATTATGCGCCGGGTCTCTTCTAAATAGCTGTCCCTTGATCCGACAGGAGTTCTATAAATATGAAGCCCTTATTAAGGGAACAAGGTTTTTCGGAATATCTAAAGCGGTGCCCTTTGCTCTGTCCAACCAAAGTTAAGGGTTTATTTTAGATGGTTTGTAGGATATATAAAGAGGATATTTTTTTTAGTAAAAAGTTAGTTTGGAAGTCTGTGGGGATTTGGTGCTGCTTGCAGTAGTTATACACGCTACAGTTTCCTGTAGGCCTGGTACATTTTTTTCGTAATTTTTTTTCTATTGAAAGTATAAGAAGAAGAAAGTAAGAGAAGAAGATAAGTAAAGAAAGAGATAAGTAAGAAATTTTTTACTACTCGGAATGTTGACTAACGCCCGGTTCCTATAAATGACGGAACGTCATAAGTATGAATGAGGGATTATTACCGTTTCGATTGTTATGTTAACGCCACGTTAATTATAGAAACGCCTCAGACTTACGCCTAGTAGTATTGTACTGTCCATAAGTAGAACGACACGTTTACTTTATAGGAACCAGACATAATTCTAGGCATTTCTAGTTATATTAAGCGCACCACAAAACTTAATAAGCAAAACCTAAAACTCATCGTATATTCACAGTAGCTATAAAAGCAAAGACGCGGCATTCCCACAGTATTACCAAACGGGTGCGCAGCGGCTTGTGGGCTGCATAAAAAATGTCTGCCTGTAACGCCTAATGACACGCCACGGCTTCCTGTAGGGCTGCTACATTTTTTCGATTATTTTATTTAGTATTTAAACAGTTAGAAGAAGAAGAAAGAAGAAAGTAAGAGAAAGAAAAGATAAGTACGAAAATTTTTAACTGACTAACGCCCGGTTCCTATAAACGACGGAACGTCATTAAAAGAGAACGAGCGATTATCACACCACGCCACGTTTATTATTGATACGCTTTACGGCCGTTTTCAATACTCTATCTATCACTTGTTTTACTTAAAGTCAGGCAAATCTATCTATTTGCACTTACTTTGATTTCAATATGCTGTCAACGGATAGCCTTTGTATGACTTTTGACAATCAAATGTCATTTAATCTGAGATTACAATCTATCTTTCGTTGACGTAGACGCGGCATTCCCACAGTGTTACCAAACGGGTGCGCAGTGGCGGCTTGTGGGCTGCATAAAAAATGTCTGCCTGTAACGCCTAATGACACGCCACGGCTTCCTGTAGGGCTGCTACTTGGTTTTGTGGTGCTAAATTTGGTAGTAAATTTACTATACGAATATAAATGTTTATATAAATAAAACTAGCTACGCCCCAGGGCTTCGCTCCCGTGGGAATATCGGGATGATATATAGTCTTTCTCGATAAATGGGCTATCTAACACTAAAACAAAATTTTGAATCGGACCAGTAGTTACCGAGATTAGCGCGTTCAAACAAACTCTTCAGCTTTATAATATTAGTAAAGATTATAATTGGACATTTTACGCACCTCTTGTAGTATGGTCACTAGACAACATACTTAAACAAGCGTACACACTATAGATAAATGAATACCCAGACATCTTTTAATCTTTACAATCGCTTTTAAAACCAAAAAAATGATCATCACAATGCTCCATTACTACTAATTATTAATCCTTGCAATTTTCACGTTTACTTTATCTTCGTTATCCCTTAGCTTTCGAGAAGCAAACTCATATAGTCTCGTTATAGTAACTAACTTATAGTCCCAAAAATCCTTCAATTTTTATTCAAATTCGCAAGCGATAACAAAAAGAGACAGCCCTAACGTTGTGGGTGCTCGCCTCCTACATATTTAATTCACCCGGACCGGTTTCTGTCCGGCCACGCTTTGTTACGGCTCTATGATAAAATAGACGGGTACAGGAGTTAAACTCCGTACAAGTGCGCTCGTACAGCGATCACATGGTTATCTTTCACAGACAGGATATTTCGGGTCGCTTCGGAACAATTAGATAGCGAATGTCATCAGTTTGACACGTGTATGTGTGTGCGTACCATATGCGTAGATATGACAACCTATCCGTTTTCTGACACTGTCTGTGATGTTATTGATATGACATTTTCGTACGGATATAGAAGTAATTAAAATACCGAGTTCGAATTCGGATACGGATATGAAAATATTTCGGATTATCCGTTAGTTAAAATAATATACAAATGACAAAGCGACTAAAAAAACCTATCAGCAAAAGACACGGACAGCTTGTGATTCAGCTGATTTAAAAAAACTGGGGTAATCTATGGGGTAATAAACTTGTGTCTAACAGGTCCCATTTAGACTCCGCCTCTATTTGAAAGTCTCCGAAACTTTTATATCGAATCGAAGCTCCTTAACATCCATAGGTTCTATAATAGTCTAAAAAAGAGACTGTTTTGAATTATCAATTCAAGTATCATTTTCTTTCATACAAGGTAAACTCATATAATTTCACAATAGTAACTAAGCATAACTTATAATCGTTAAAACATTTCATTCACAAAAAATCGACAATCCAAACTAGTCTTGATTAAAAAAAATACGGTCGAATTAATGACCTCCTCCTTTTTTTGAAAGTCGGTTAAAAAGACAGCCCTAACGCTGTGGGTGCCCGGAGCCCGCCTACTACATATTTAATTCACCCGGACTGGTCTGTGGATCGCTGTGTTACTATCGCAGTCTGATTGAGCAGTCGAGGGTGTTTTAAATGCTTAACTCTTCGATTATGTATCTGTGACACGCGGTTTCGCCCGGTGTGGAGGCTTATGAATAACACCATAGAATAACTTTTATGTAAGTTACCACCAGTTCGGAAAGTCGATTCTTGCTCGGTGCTTAAAAAAATTAATAGAGACAATAAGAAAAGAGTTAATGGAGACATTCTTAATTTTATTTACAGTATTTAATTAATTTATTTATTTAATTTTATACATCTTTGGCACCCTAAAGTTAAAAAAAACTAACGGACAGAACAATATCCTACTAAGCATAAGTCTAATGCTAGTAGGATATTATAATCTATAATAAAAAGGCGTTAAAATATCCACCAAAACTTGGTTCTAATTGGTTATATAAAAGCGCTCGTTAATGAAAACGATTCGTATCTGTTATACTATAACGTTCCGTCTTTTATATGAACCGGGCCTCTATCGAGAAGATACCGACAAGAAACTCGATAGTTACTCTTATAAAATATTTGATTTATTAATATATACGATGCACTAATGATAATTATTTCGCAATGTATATAGTTTAAGAATATTTTCGAATAAATTGGATTTCACCAGTGAACAGATAGTTTTCTTACTATAAGCTTCATACACCGGCATCGTCCAGGCTAGCAGTCTAGCACTAATGCTCGTTCATGTTTTTTTTTATAATAGTTATATTCCATTATAGTTAATTACAGTTAAAGGTAATATAATATAATTTATTTTAGTCTAAATGAATATCGTAAAAAAATTATAAGTGTCAAAATAAGTTCAGATAAATGTTAGGGGTAAACCCCCTAGCACGTCTTGTATAAAACATTTCCAACGATAAAGTCCGTTTTGATTTAACAAAGGGCAAGTATAAGCCAAAAAATATAATCTTTGTCACGACACCGACGCGAGAGAAATCTGCCGTAAAAAGTGAATATTTTTGTGGAATATTTTAAATGTGAACTTAGGGAGATTTACTTTTTAAAAATGGTATTTCTTCATCGATTCGTTTTGTGCCAGTTCGTAAAATAAATATAATCATAGAATAACTGTTTGTTTGTTTGTTTGAACGCGCTAATCTCAGAAACTACTGGTCCGATTTGAAAAATTCTTTTAGTGTTAGATAGCCCATTTATCGAGGAAGGCTATAGACTATATATCATCCCGATATTCCCACGGGAGCGAAGCCCTGGTGCGCAGCTAGTATAATATATATGAAAAGGCAGGAGGGCCTTGTAAATCTTCATTTGTACTCATATTATGCAGTATGTGAATTGAAGTAAAAGCAAGACACAATATTTCACGTATTTCTTTAATCACATCACATTCAATCAAGTTATCTGCAGGATATTAATTTCACAGTCAGTTTAGTTAACTATTAATGATAAAGTAACTTTAAATTTACGAGATATAAAAGAACACAAGCGATTCGTCATAAGCGCGGCGTCCAGAAAAACCGTCCTGTTTGAAAGTTTATATTCAAGATGGCTTCCCGCACTCCGCTACCATGACGCTCCGCTAGATTGACATCTAACGTCCTGTCAATCTGATTCACGCAAACGCCGTCATATATATATATATATATATTTGAAAACAGTAATTAATCTTTTTTGTAATTTAGGAATTTCTCAGTAAAAAGTATTAATGTTAACAATTTATGAAGATTGATTCTTCTCGTTAAAAATAGCTAGAATGGTTGTCCTGGCTGATTTCCTATGTTATTTTACCATTTTATAATCTTGAATAGATGCGCCAACTTTTGATAAGACTTGCCATAGTGGTGACTATACATTTTTTTTACACCACAATGAATCAAAGTTGACTAAAAGTAAAAATCTTTCGAAATTTTAGAGAAAAATACAATTTCAATTGCTTTTTATGTAAAAACTACATGCATTCTGGGTATTTAAATGATTGTAGTGGATAGCAGTGCTACTTAAATTTCCAATACAAAAGAAAAGTTAGAAATATTAGTAAAATTGTGGACTCGGTAACAAAAAATATCTTAGTAGGTGAAATTTTTTGAAGCAAATCAATTTTTTTTTATAATTTAAAAAATAAGTTAGATTGAATTTTTATTTTATTTTTCCTCAAGTAGTTATGAGTAGGCCCACCACCTGGTGCCGTATTATCGTTGAATTTTGGGACACCCTGTATATATCGAATACCCATGTAGGCGTGAGTCTAAAACGTATCTATACTAATATAATAAAGCTGAAGAGTTTGTTTGAACGCGTTAATGTCAGGAACTACTGGTCCGATTTAAAAAAATTTTTCTTAGTGTTAGATAGCCCATTTATCGAGGAAGGCTATATATCATCCCGATATTCCAACGGGAGCAAAGCCCTGGGGCGCAGCTAGTCTATAATAATCGTGGCATCAACGTTATTACCAAAACTTGGTTCCGATTGGTTGACTAACCATTTTCATTAACCGATCGTTAATGAAAATGATTCGTATCTGATATACGTTCCGTGGTTAATAGGAAGGTCTAAGGCGTCCACTATAACTTCTTTACCATACAATTTTATTTTTAATATTTTATTTACAAAATGTAACTGTTATAACACATGTACCTCATATCTATACATCCCTTATATTTGATCCACTTCTTACGAGACCACTTACTCTACGAATAGCTCATATCTTAATTCATAATTCAGAGCACGCCGGTCGCAAAGTGCAAGCGTGGAAAAAAGGCAGGGGGTAGGGTGGCAGGGTAATCGTCCGTGAGGTGATACTTCTGCCATTAATGTGTATAAATAATGCTTCGGTTTTCTGATCTCCTGGTACATATCGGTGAGCTGATGATGTTTTTTTTTCGGTGAAAAAACATTTTAATTGTCTAGTCACAAAGAAAACAATATCGAAGTGTCTTCCCCTTAATAGAGATTATAAGAAAAATGTTAATAGACAAATTCTTAGTTAAACTCTAGTTAGCAGTTTAAATTAAAATTAAATAACTTATTAGTCTTAAGGCTAGATTGTAATATTTATAGAGCATTAATATTATGTTATGTTAGTGGACTATAAATATAATTAAAAAAAAATAAATAAAAACAGTCTAGTGATGTCTAAAGTGTCCTATTTTCTTTTAGTAAAGGTCTTGTTATATAAATAATAAATTCTCCAAACACGTCCATTTAAAAAAAACGACGCAATAATTATTCGCAAAATGTTCATCAAAATATGAATTCTAGCGCAACAAAAATACTAAAAATATTCCTCAGTAGCGATTCCACAGTGAACAATCAAACGTAAATAACCACCAGAACATTATATTAACGCGAAGATCAATGGACACATTTATTGATCCCTACGGGCCGTAGGGTTCGACAACGGGCCGTAGGGTTCAACAACGGGCCGCCTTAAGGTCCCGTGCAAGATACCAACTTAATTATTGTGAACTAGCCGCGTCGCGGTTTCACTCGCGTAACTTCTGATCCCGCGGCAACTCCAGGATTAAAATATAGTAGCCTATATGTTATTCTGAACCGTAACTTATATGTATACAGAGTTTCATCATAATCGGTTCGGTAGATTTTTCGTAGAGTAACAAACATACATTCTCACAAACTTTCGCATTTACGATTTTAATAGGATTAAACGCACCGATACAAAAAACTGATATTTCTTAATAAACATTACCAGAGTAAATTATTAAGCGAGTAACCACTAGCACAGGGTTTTCCAAACTTTTTCCGCGACGCACTTACGAGTTTAGTTATATTTAGACGCCCTAGTGTCAGCGGAATTCTTGCTAGATTCTAGAGGAATTCTAGTTTCAAACAGGATTGAGAATAATCGGGCTATATCAAATGGTAGAGGGACAGAGTCCTTGCGACGCCCCTCTATACTGCGATGCACAGTTTGGGAACCTCTAGAACATTAACGCAAGGATCAATCGCTTCCACAATTATTGATCCCAACGGGCCTTAGGGTGACGGGCCGGCCTGTCCCGTACCAGTACAACTTTACTGTTGTAAATCGTTCACTGAATGTAATCGTCACAAAAAAACTATTTTTATCAGTAATAGACTTTAGATAAAAGTGTGCCATGAAAATTCATGGACAATTCATGGCAAACTTTTATCTCTGTTTATACCATTTTGAAAGTGTAAATTGTAAGTTTACGTTAAACTATATTTTACGCTATATAGTTTAAATTTAGAAATCTTTTTTTTTATTTCTAGATAATCATTACTTGTGGAGGGTAAGTAGAAGTACGTCAATAAAAATGGAAAATTAACTTTTTTCCAAAAAATAGAACTGCCTTCTAACTAAAAACTAGAAAATAACTTTAATTTTATTTTTGAAAAAATATATTCAAAGAACGGATTGAGAACCTCCTCCTTTATTTGAAGTCAGTTAAAAAAGTATTAAAACACTTCATTTCAGCAATTTCTTGACAAGTCCGGCGCCTCGTTAACCGAGTCTTTGCTATTCCACTTTTTATAAGACTTTTTAAAAATTAAAAAATAAAGGTTAGATGTATCACAGAAAATACTGGTAGCTTTGCTCCTCTTCTTGCTATACTAGCTGTGTTTCACGGTTTCACCTGCGTATATCTCCCGTTGCATAGCATTATAGGGATACAAAATTTCATCTAAATCGGTCTGGTAGTTTCGGAGTCTCTTCAACTCAAACAGTCAAACAAAAAAACAAATCTTTCCTCGTATATTAATTAAGGTTAGTGGGTGTTTAATAAACTAAAATTGTGACGATGATCTTATATGTACATCCTAAGCTAATTTCATATTAAGTCCGCACCTAGCTTTGCAAATTGTTCACAGGATCGCATAATAAAACTATAAAAAGATTCAAGTTGTAAAAACTACTTTTCATCTACATAATAATAATAAATCCGTAATAAATGCTAACGAGTGTCAGCTAGTTCGCGTTTCGCGCCATTTCAGGACTGCAAAATGGCGGCCGCTTTTTGGCGCGAACAGCAATTTGCGACTGCACAGACTAATAAATTATGCAGTGCTGTTCAGAAATAACATTATTATATTTTTATTTTAAATGTTGGAATTTTATTATCTTTTTTGAATATTTCGTGGAGATAGAGTATTTGTGTCAAACTAAGATATAAATCATCTTCATGTGTAATCGAGATTAAAACAAATTTTTTCAAACAAGTTTTTTTTTTGATAACTCAGAGGATGAGAGGAGAGGATTTATTAATTTTAATTAAAAAGCATAGAGACATTCATAAAATATTTATTCTCCATAAAATCACATCTAATTCTGGCACGTACAACAACAGATAAAATACATTTTAATATTACTTAACGTCTAATGTATACTGTTGAGGTATTTTCTATTAAAAATCACGTCGCACATCTACCGCCCTATACTATCACTGAAAATAAATTCGTAATTTATATATTAGAAATTAATAAATATATGAGTCTTCAAAGGAAATTTTTGTTTGAATTTTGTCAAATTTCATTGTTTATGACTCTTAAAATAAGCTCGATAAGTGTATAGATATTGAATTATTTTATAAACGAAAAAATAGTTTTGTAAAAAACTTTCATAGATATTTTATATAAAAATTGAAAAATAATTTATTATGTATTAAAAATGATAAAATTTACAAAAAGGGAAGTAATTCTATGATTATGTATATGAAAAAACAAAACACAGCCATACATCGAGATCTAACATCAAACCTTACATCTAATTAATTCAAATTGTATACTCTGTTACATTTCTATTGGCAGATTTTAATTTTTTTGTACTTTGGCATTTTCCGACTAAAAGAGACTAACCTAATACATATATAAATCATCTAAAAACACATATTTTATATGCATTATGAGCTGAAATATCTTATACTCAGAGGTAGTTTTCATTGGGTTTCAAACCTTTACGATCAAAAAACCATCTTGATTACGCTGTCAAATGTCACTTCGATACTTGACATGTTTGTCAAATTCTTTTTTATCTACGATCTATGATAGATACATCGTAAATAAATATGGTAACATTGCCAAATACATGTCATATTATTGAGCACGATTGTCATTCGCTTCAAACGGATCATGTATCAGTTTAGTCTTCAGGCTCAGAGCCCACTGAATAATCGACTTTCAAGTCCCGCTGCAAATCCACCGGAGATTCATTTCGCATGCCCATTACTGAGCGAGACGCGAACGTGTTTTGTGATATGCTAGACAGAATACCGTTTGAAAGAGCCTGCACGGAGAGCGCCTCTTGCGACGGGCCGGCATAGCTATATTGCTGGTATACAGCTTGTATGCGCGCCGCATTCACTAGGGTCTGAATTTTTAATTGCGTATCCAAAGCCAAGCTCAGCGGCAGCTTTCGTAACTGACTAGCAATCAGTTTGCCGAACATTTCGAATTCATTCTCGTTCCCATTTTCGGAATGCTGACTGAGGTCCTGCGGCTCGGAATCGCTGCGGTCGTCGTAGTTCTTTTTTTGTTTCGAAGGCAGGGGATATATTGTCGCGAGTGAGGTAGTCAGCGGTGTCGCTATACCAACAGGTGGGTTGAGGAACGGGGCAGTCGTAGAGGCGGGTAATATTCCGAACGGGGAAGTTTGATTCAAACCGAATGGCGTGCTGGGCCGCGGCGACGGCGTATTCAACACGTATGGAGTAGAGGAGCGGGTGGAGTTGCGTCGTTTACGCGGGCTTTTCTTTTCTGGCGACTTTCGCTCGCTCAGATCTTGGACCGCGTCGCTGTCGTCGCTCATCGCGATTTCCAACAAGCTGTTGTCGACCTGTAACAGAAATGTTTCACTTGATTGTCGGCATTAGCGCGCATGTGTCGCGAGTGGAGGCACTTACGGAGCTCGGGGTGACGATCGCCCGCAGAAACCTGTCGGCGTGCTCGAACCACGTGACGCTGGGCCGGTACGCATGCGCGCCGGCCTTCCGCGCCGCGCGGATCTTCTTCAACTCGACACTGTACGACGAACGTATGTTCTTTATCTTATTTTTCAACTCCTTAACAGTGACATCCACCAGATTGAGCGTGTTAATTATTTCGACGTATCCCTGCTCGCGTACTTTCTTGTTCTTGTAGTGTTCGGAGACGGGGTTCCAGAGATACTCGCGTTTTTCGTATTCGATGATCATTTGGATGGTGAGATCTTCGCTCCATTTGGGGTTGGCTAAAATCGCGACCATTTTATTTATAACATAGCAAGCACAGCTCAATTTATTGTGATGTTTACGAGCGTTTGGTACTAGGGCCGCAGATGAGTGCGGACGTGTCGCATGCGCGCAGCATACTAAAAGCACGTCGATGGGCCGGGATCGGCGCGGGGGGTTATTTCGGGAGTAGCCGATACGCAGCCGCGTGCTTTGGAGCGTGCTGTTTCCTCTCGTTCGGGATGCTGGGCTCGAGTGAAAGGGAAGATTTGTGGCCGGTGGGTGGACTCGAGTCGACGCACTTTCGCGAGTCACCTTTTGATTGACGAATTGAGATTGATGAATGATTAATGGCCGTAGTGTACACAATACATATACAGTGAAATATGAGCAAAGCTTCGCGCTAACACGACCTACTGGTAATTAACGTCCAGTGTATGGAAAGCTTTATTATGATGTGAATTTGTATAAAATTAAAAACCTTTTAAAAGAAATATCGTATTTTTTATAGACGTAGGACACTTTTACAATTTAAGATTTTCAAAGCAACGTAACTCCTAGGGGGCCTTTATTAGAAACTTCGTTCCTGTTAACTTTTCTTTTCATAAATAAAATACTTTAAAAATTAAAAAATCGAACAGAACGTATACAATCGTATAGTTCGGCAGAGGTATAGATTATAGATTCCTGACGCAGCAACAATCTATGGAACGAGGCATTTTCTGAGACCCGGGCCGTCCCGCAGCCGCATATCAAACCAGCTGGGCGATAGACCGACAGACCGACAGTAACCTAGCGAAGAGCGATAACCTGCACTGTATATAATATACAAATATTTCATATAATAACAGAATTTACAAAGTACATTATGTGATTATTTAAAATATGGGTGTAATTTGTGTATTAATATAAGTAAGAAATAATAAGTGTAAATGTAAATTGTTAACTGGTAACTGAGTAGTGACAATTTTTGGTGGACGTAATTATATTTTTGTTTGTCTTTTTATATAGGATTTCTACTAGTTTATCTTATATTAATTTATAACTTATTAGTGATTGTTTAGCTGATATATGATTCTATGACATTAAATTTGATAAGCCCTTTTTATATATCTTTTGTGGATATAAACATATCCTTCTATCTTCATTTAATAAAGTAATTTTTTTGCCCGATTTGGTTTTAATTTATTTTTTATCACCTTAACACTTCATCATTATTATTACACCGTTGACATATGAATTTGTCAGATTTCTAAACACCCCTTACAAATTTCTGTCATTGCTTTAAAGTGATCCCTTACTCCCACCCCCTCCTATAATCCACTGTCATTTACATATGACAATTGACAAGACAAGCTTATTGATGGTTAAACTTGTTCCATACACGTTGTTTGTTGTTCGGTTTGTAAATGTTTACCACCACAAAGTGGCGGGGGGGGGAAATAGATTTTCATATGAATTTATTTATATTATTTCATACAAAACAACGCAAGGTCGAGCTCGAAGCGAGTCACTAGCTATTTAGTTAGTATTATAGATAGATAGATAGAAAATACTTTATTGCACACAAACATAACACATACAGTAAACATAAGTTCACAAAGAAAACATGTACAAGAGGCGGCCTAATCGCTAACCAGCGATTTCTTCCAGGCTACCTGTGGATACAGTATTGGATAGTAATAATGTCCAAATAAACAATTTTACATACCAAAAAAGATCCTTATGCCATATTAAAAAAGAAGCACCGCTATATATAGTAGTATTAAGAAACATCGCAGTTGAATTCCAAAATTACAAGACCAAACATAGTTTGTGACATCCAATAATATCATTAATACTATAGCTACAAGATCATACAAACGTATCAGATAAATTAACCCGCCAAATTGAAATATCAACCATAAAGACAGAACGGCACGTAGATGAAGTGAATTACGAAGCAGTGCTTTTAGAACCGGTCGTGTTATAAGTCTGAGAGTGAACTGGGTGTAAATTGCAATGTTAGAGCTACTATGATCGATTTCTAGCTCTTTCTTCAGACGTTTTTATCGTAAAGCCAGATAGATGATGACACCTATTTTATTAACGAATAATTTGCCACTATTTAATGTACATGTATATTTATGAAGTCTTGTTTTCCTTATGGATTTTTTATTTAAGACTTATAATAGAGTAGCCCTTTTGCAATTTTGCATATGGTACTACTAGGATAGCAGAATAAATTGCATTTACGTGTTACTAGCCGCGCCTCGCAGTTGCACTTGCGTAACTTATGATCCCCTGGCAACTCCGACATTTAAAGTAGCCTTTATGTTATTCTAAATCCTTACCCATAAAAGTATAAAGTTTCATCATAATTGCTTCAGTAGTTTTTGCTTGAAAGAGCAAAAAACATACATACAAACTTTCGTATTTATAATAAGGATTCCAGAAAGTACCCCGGCGTCTTGCTACCAGGGTAACATAAATGCATACAACTTCGAATATGGTTAACGAATGACACAAAGGTTGAAGAATCCTCGACAATAGAGGTGATTACGATGACAAGTATAGCGGTCTAATGGCGGGCGGTAAATTACTGGCCGCGGCGCTTCAAAGGCAATGAGTTGCAAACTACGGCCAGTAGGGCTGCCACTTACCTGTTATCTATACTACAGTAAAATTAAGATTAGAGGAATCCTAAAATATTAAATTAGGAAAGAAGATAGTGCGAATGTGTTCGCGCGTACACTTATATATCTCATGCGCAGCTGGCTAGTCTCTGTAGAGATTGGCTACCATGGCCAGGGGAGCTATTATTATTATCTATACTTTGATAGAGCGGAGGAATTTCAACGAGAATATTTAAATGTACTAGATGGTGATTGGTGATTTGAAAAAACATTTTTGATAGTAGGCAGATTCATTCATGCTAACGTTATGCAATTATGCGGGTAAAACCACGGGGCATAGCTAGTTGTGCCGGGCAGGTTTATAATAATGAAAAAGTGTAATAATAAAACATGCACATTTTATTGTTCATCTTAATGAAGTGTTATAATAAGTTTAACCTAAACTATCTTCTATTATTATTGTATTAGCCGCCCGCAGCTTCGCTTGCGTGAAATTCGCAGACTACAGATCAATGAAAAGTACCCTAATAAATCTATTATACTATGTATTTATTTACGAAAACTTCTCATCCGCTTAGTTACTTGATTGACACACATATATCCATACATGCAAAATCCAAACTTTCATATTTATATTATTACTAGGATACTAGTATTAGTAGGAAGTAGGATTTCTACTAATTCCTGAGTAATTTCCCCTAAATTACTCATGAATTAGTAGAAATTGTATAAAAAAATTAATAGGGTTAGTATTTATTTTTGATCATTTGGCAACCCTATTCATTTTTGATCTTTAGCGTATTTACACGAAACAAGTTTTTTGGAGGATCAATATTTAAGGCGCCAAATATTTTAACTGCAAATTGTGAGTCGCTCTTCAATTTTATACGAACACAAAATCAGAAATGGGTGTTAGTTTAGTAGACACAAGATTTAAAAAATCACAGCGCAATAATTAATGGATTTGATTGTTATAATTGTTTTTAATTGGACAAAATAAAACAAGTCAAATTTTACGTTTTTTTTATTTTTGACAAAGTGAAGAGAGGTCTCAGAGTCGAGATGGCCGGGCGGTTGTATGTTTGTATGTAAGTGTGAAAAACTTTGTCCGAGGATAACTTGAGTATTGTTTATCACATTTTGATTAAATTTTTCATAGAAAAATAGTTTAGATATAAAAGAAAATGTTAAGTTCGAAGATCCAATAGGTAACTGTTTGTCCGAGGATATATGGTGTATGGTTTATCCAGTTATAATATGTACGCAAATAGTAATCATAAAGAAAAATGTGGAGTACAAAAAAGATAGGGATGATGAAATAGGCGATTTTCATATGAATATAGCGGTGTGTGGTATCAAATAAAAGGTCTTGATTTATACATTACTATGCTAGGTCTAGCTCAGAGCGAGCCACTAGTTTACGCAAAATATCTAATAAAAATGTATCTAATAAGGTAGAAAAAAGGCATTTTTTGTTAGATCTTTTAGTATAATGTCCTGTAATAATAAAACGCCGATATTATTATTCTTACTAACCATCAGCTATAAATAATGTCAACTACATCTGTCATCACGCGTAGTTAACCACATGTATTACAATTATCAACTGTAAGTACAAGAAATAAGGTTGAATATAGAGTAACAGAGAAACACTCCCGTAATGACGCAGTGAGCATCATTGAAGTTTGAAGATGGAAATGTCATGGTTTGAAGCTATTTCTCGTTTTTAAACGTTTTGTAAAAATCTTTTAGTCTTTAAATTCAGACAGCTTCTTAGGTCCAGACTGTTTGTTGGAAGTAATCATGCAGAAGATATTATAGTGCACAAGTTTGTGCAAACACAGGTGTACTATCTATTCCTTCACTCTCTTATTCCGATGGCACGGTAGACTGACACGACCGGGGAGAGATCAGGCGCAGGACCGACGGCTTTACGTGCTCTCCGAGGCACGGGGGTGTTCCAACAGCGTCAACTTTAAGACTAAAAACTATTGAGACTTTGTTAGAATAAACTCGATAAAGATTTTTTGGCTCCACCCGGGAATCGAACCCGAGACCTCTCAATCTGTAGTCGAAGTGGAAGTTCGGATTTTTGTGTGTTTGTGTAAATCACACCGTTAATAGTGATGGGATATTGATGAAATTTCATATACCTACAGATAAGCTGTTAACTGGTTTAGGTGAGTGATACAGTTTTTATGGCAAAACCTTCTTTGTACAAAAGTAAAAAAAATTAGTAAAAATAGTCTCTAATTTTTCCATCATTTTTTGATGCTTGTCGAGTAAAAAACATACAAACTTTCGCTATATCAGCAGGATTTACAGACCGTCCGGTGTAAAAAGCAATTTGTCAAGACGAGAAAGTACAGCTACTTGCCATTTTCCACTTGAAGCAACAATACGCACTTCGCCACTTGTACTCCAACGGTTGGGAGACTGGCGACATTGATATTAATATACATTTTTTAACCGCCGTCAAAATGGCGATAATGTGTAAGTTATATTTTTTATTGAGATTAGAGTTTAAATTATTTTCTATCTATGGTTTTTTAAACGAACTTTTTAATTATTATAATTATTTAATAACATAAAGACAATTATTATATCTATAATTGGTATTTAAATATTAATAATATTATATATAATTCCAGCGTGGATGATAATCATAAAATTTTATTTAACATTTAAAGTACCAAGATATCATGAATGTAGTAGAAGCCGTCATCCCGTCCTCAGCCGACAAGACGGCCCGGGGCGTGATGCCCGAGTTCTTATTGATAACTATACATATCTGTCGTTATAGGCACGTACTAACTAGCTATACAAATCACTGTAGGTTAAACAAAGTCGCTTCCCACTGCTGTATGTATGCTTAGATCTTTAAAACTATGCAACGGATTTTGTCATGTGATTCGAGAGGAAGTTAGATAATTAGATATAATATAAAATGTAGATCGTGAAAGCCAGGCGGGTAGCTAGTGGTGCAAGCGCAAATGAAGGCTTGATGTCAGCAGGAGTCTAACAAAACCCGGAAGATATTTCTCGCGTAAAAAAGGAGGCTAGTAATGTATAAAACACAGATAGGATAGAAAGAACCAAGCCGATACGATCGCGGTCACATACTATCGTTATAGAATAAAACATAACTATAAAATATTGACAGTACCAAGGCGTCATGGTGCAGTAGAAGGTGGACTGTCTGTTTGTCCCTACAGTCAAGTACGGACTACCAAAATAATTGATAATTCTCTACCTTTCTCCATAAGAGTGATAGAGATAACAACAAAATTTTAGCTGCTTTGAGTATCGTTTCAGTATTTTTGTCATTACTTAACTAGCAAAACATCAAAGACATATTTTTGCTATTTGTATAAAATACTAGTGTTATAATATTGAAAGTACCAAGGCGACATAATCGCAGTAGATGCCGTCACTCTCGGTCGACAAGCGAGGCGGCCCGGGGCGCGTTGCCCGAGCTCAATACAACTGATATATTAGCGATGCTGTCTCTGTATATAGACACGTATAGCCCAGTACGAGATTAATTGTAATAAATCGTTGTTTTTGAGAGTACATACACTATTTGCAGAGTTTTTCATTTAAACTAGGACAACCTATATCATGCAGAATGTATAAATACGATTTTGATATGTTCATAGTATCTGTGTTCTAATATGTGTGAAGTGCAAATGCTTTTATGCTAACTGGTCAACAAATATATATTATATACAAAATAGTTTTAGATAATTCGCATTATAATTTATCCACTCTTTGTCTCTTGAAATAACGCTGTCTCTACAAACTCGCACAGAGCATACTGATATACATTATACACTTATTAGTGTTTTATGCGTGCCTGGTGGTTGGCTGTATAATTATTTAATAATGTATAATCGTAATTTTACTATTAATTATTATTAAAGTATCATATTAATCGTTACTTAATTAATTTTTTTAAAGGCCAGTCAATGTCTTATTATTTTACACAAATTAAAATTCTTAAATAAATTAAATCTTTACATTAACTAAATTACTATATAATCAAAGTATCAATAATTATTATTATTAAGCTAAATTCTTATTTGGCACTACATACTTGATAAGTAACAAAATGCAAAATGGAATTATAAAGTGATGACTTATGTTTACAGTTTTTTTTTAGATTAAGGATAAGAAAGATCACTTAAATAATCTATTTGGCAGTCAAATAGGTACCTATATCAACAACTATCACTACTACATCTTAGAACTTAAAAGGTAATGATCTTCTAAAAACGTGGTTGGCCCGTGGGAAAATACCGCGGACTTCTGATGAAGTCCCTTTATCGTCCGGAAAGGAACATTTCCGCGAAAGGAAGCAGCTCCCGTCGGATTATGGCCGCCTGGTACCCGACGGTTCTATCGCTCATTCCTGTTATCCTGGTTTAACTGGGAGTAGTAGGTTTTCTTTGAAGTGCCAAGTACGTCCAACTATCACACAATTTAAATAGAGAATGGAACCGACACCAAACAATGTTTTCATGTATAAAATAGGGATGGTAATTTAATGTATCGATTAAACATTTTTTAGTATCCTCCACAATAAGGCATTCTTTCTATTCTATTTGACAAATACGTATCTCTTCTATCAAAATTTATAGAAAAAAAAAATATACGCTAAATTTTACGCACGCAAAGAACTCAATTTGATTTTTACATTCCTGAAACATTCATACGATGCACCAAACCAGGCTCTTTGCTACATTTATTTCGACCAAAACACGGCAAAAGAGTTAATTCTGCTGGGAGGTATTAATCAAAATTAAAAGTGGATTAGTGACCGCGGTTTCACGGAATAATTTTAAGGGTTTAAGGCCTAAAATACTGGATTGTAGGCATTTACATTTGTATTTTGTGGCGCGGCCTTCATTACGATTCTTATTTAAGCTATACTAACAATATTGTAGTTTATAATCATTTTTATTTACTCACTGCGGTTTGGCTTTGCAAGGATGTAATAAAAATAACTAGACATTCTTCGAATACATGTGTCATACAATATTTCACCGTGTTTTACTATATACTATAACTTTATACTATATTTTTAATGTTTCGCTAAAAAGTTTTATACGAAACATACAAAAAACAACTTAAACATCGTACAAATATAACAAAAAAATATATTTGTATACATCAAAATAAGTATTACTCGAAAAATAGCCGGTTAAAAACTAATTTAATTAATTCTCTTTTTGAATATACAATAAAATCCTTTGCAATAATTATGTACTTATTATACCATTTTTTATCTCTTTTATATTGTAATCTGTAACTAGGACATTCAGCAATATTTGTGACCATTTGGCATGAAAAAGGAATCGACTCGCAGGGTAGGTCCATTGACATATCCCATTTACTAAAATTCTAGCTAGTTAGTCAAGCAAATCTTGAGGCAAAGTTTTTTTGTGGGTTTGTCATCAACTTGCAAGCAAGCTTATTAGGGTGGTTGGTGATACGCTTCTTGTATTTGATAGCCGTCTTTCTTGCAACATTACAGTATTATGAAAGAAAAAAAAAGAAAGAAAAAAGCTTTATTGCCATTTATACAGCGATAGAACAAATAAGAAAAGAAACTTACATTATAGCATGGCAATTGGGCAGCCTCAGCCTATACACCTTATACCTAGGAACATACGTTACTCAGCGATATTCTATAGAAGACTTGATATTGGCAAAATCCGTCAGTGACATCTGCCATTAATTAAAAGAAGTCGAAGAGAAGACTATACCTTGGCAGAATCCTTCATACAAGAGGGGTGCCATTTTAAAAGAGAAGAGAAGAAGAAGAAGACTATACCTACATTTCTGATTCTCATTTTCATATTTTACTAGCGATAATTAAACCCGTACACATAATTAAAAAACAACGCCACATATTTTCGCACCAGATTCCACAAGAACAACACTGGAGATATGGCGTCCCGGGATTATCATTTACATAAAATAATACTTCGTCCGTGGCTCGGCCGGGATGGCCCGGGGTGGCTTAACCGACTTTAAAGAAGTGGGTTTGTTGACAGCAAAAACATTATGTTTTTATATTGGTCTGAGAACTGGGACCATTTTTGTGGGTAGCCTCCCCAAAAATGGTCCTAGCTATCGGATATATTTTACATAGTAGATAGGTACAGAAATATCGTTTATATATTTATTTGCTGTATGTAGGTATAAATGTTTCACGTAAAAACTACTAACTGGATTTGCATGAAACTTTACAGTAATAACGTCAGAACAACATATATGGCAAATTTGCGATTTGCGGGCAAAATATTATAGGTACTAGGTATATAAATTTAAAAAAGTTTAATCTTATTTGCAATAAAAAATTAAGACTTAAATATCATGAAAATCTATGTAATTGTTTTTGTTTGACGCGCAAGCAAACATACTATATTACAGAATACAACTTAATACATTTTTAATCACACAATCGTAATCTAGTAAAGTGACAAGCGAACAGTCGATACCGATGTTTCAGAACAAAATAAATTCAAATTTAGAACGCACGTTAAGCGGCAGTCGGCACGTTCGCCATTTTATGTCGCGTTTTTACGATGTAGCCGATAACGTTTACGAGGCGCGTTGAGTGGCGTCGCCGCGGCTCGCCCCGACTGATTGCATGTGAGGGGAGCTAGGGATGTAACGTAGGATTTTTTAAGTGCTAAATTTTTAAAGATTAAATGTAATAACGATGAACATGATACATTAAATTCGCTCTACGGGGCTTTTTGACATTTACTCTCCAACCTCTGCATGAAATCTACTCAAAAATATAACAAAAACATAGATAACTTCAGCACATCACTACGCAGTCAAGAATACCCAGTCGAAGACATCACCAGATACATTAAATTCGCTCTACGGCGCTTTTTGACATTTACTCTCCAACCTCTGCATGAAATCTACTCAAAAATATAACAAAAACATCGATAACTTCAGCACATCACTACGCAGTCAAGAATACCCAGTCGAAGACATCTCCGACCGCATTCAACTCGCTTCAGCGAGCTTTTTGAAATATATTCCTTTGACGTTACGCCACATCTATTATTGGATGTCCAATGATACCAGTAATGTAGGTTTCATTATTATGTACGTTTTAAAGTCTTTCTTGAAAATATTCGAGTACATTTACATAACATGCAGTACATGCACCAAATTTCATTAATTCTTGCTTTAAAAAGATTTTAAAAGACGTAATTCCCACCAATCTGAAACCAGGAAGGGCAACAAGTTAAATATAATTTTTATTATTTAGAACATCAAAAGTGTCAAATAAATGTTTTTTTTCTTTCCTTCTGTCTGAGCAAATATATTATTCATGACGTAGACTGGTCGTTGTAAATGCATGATTTACGGACGTTTTCAATAATGTATCAAAGATTATGGATAGATTGTAATCTCAGATTAAATTACATTTGATTGTCAAAAGGCATAACAAATGCTATCCGTCGACAGCTTATTGAAATCAAAGTAAGTGCAAATAGATAGATTTGCCTGACTTTAGTAAGCAAAACAAAGGATAAATAGAATATTGAAAACGGCCGTAAAACTATATTGTTCGAACATTATCTTTATACCAATTACTAATTTTCTGATATGACGTTAGGTTAGTACTTGTCTTACCTAATCCATATTTCATTTTGAGCAAAACAACTTTAACGTACGAATGTTCGTCCCGTTACCTCCTCCACAAACAATATTATTCGCTAAAGCCACTAATTCTAACACATTGCATGTAAACACTCGAATTACTTCCGATTAGTGTAGGTGACTGGAAACCAATTCTATTTACTGCTGTATTTCCCGTCACACATGTCATTTATTGACTAGAATGACCCTTACCATGAGTTTGCGTTATGTACAGAAATGTATAAGTCAACGTCTCAACTCAACTGTCAACATCACGTTCGCTTACTCGACGTTTTCTTTAACCACAATAAAAGAGTTACAAAGAACGCCAAAAATATTTTCCTTTGCTGCACATAGAGTCTAAAACAAAGTGAAGCCCCATGTGTCATATTGGGCATGGGGAGGATGTGAAACCTGCTTCACTATTTAGAGGCAAAAAGATTAGAAGAGTCACTGTTCAGGTATTTTTTTTTTAATTTCCATCGTGGATCGAAGCTAGTGCTTCTCATTCTCATTGTAATGATAGCGCGCTAACTAATGAGGCAATAGAACTAAACAATAGAAAGAACATAAACGAAATAAACCATGTGTGACGCAGTATGGAACCAAATAAGACTGTCGTCTGTCATACATATAGCAATATTTCAAACTGTTTCGACGCTGTCATTCGGTGCCCTCTAGCAAGGTAAACTATTTTAGAACCGCCTTCTAAGTGAGAATAAGATCGATAGTAATTCATAGTACGGGAACTGTATCCCGGCGCCGTCACAATGTATTCGGTAGTAATGTAAGCTCACATCACTAGCCGACACACGAATGACATAGTTTCACGGGAATGAACTTGTCGAAACGGTAATGAGCGAGCTTGGGAAATTACTCCGCACCCTGTTACGGTTTTTTTCTTTTTTCTATGTTATAAGTTGTAACGTGAGTTAAAAAAAATTATCAAGATTAATTTTCAATTTCTTGCGCAATAGTCAACAAAAGTAATTATTCATGTTCTTTAATTATGATATTTTTAGAGTATGTAGATATCTAGATTTTTATTTAATTTTGTAACTTAGATTTGTTCGTTCTAATGTAATACCTATACAAAATGTATATTTTCCCTGTATCATATAAGTGTACATTTTAAATGTAATTTATCAAATATAAGTAACGTAATTTTTAAAAATTATTAATTTAACTGAACCTAGTAATTAATTATGTTTTCTTGTTCTCTATGCCGTTTGTATTTAATTATTGACCACATTCACATCCTAAACTATACAGCAAAAACATTTTTATCGACCCATCCAATCGATAAACCACCCCATCACTATAACACGACATCGTATTTCATGCGGCCCGGCGCGCCCGAACACGGAGACCTCCCGCCCGACTATAGCCTCCTGGTACTTCGAAAGAAAGCGGTTAATTGTTACTGGTTAAATTAACTGACAGATTTTAACTGTGGACGTTGAAAATGTTAATTTAGTGATGGAACCACTTGTAGCGTTATTTAAATGTTATAAATGTATATTGAAGTATTTCTTTAATATTAAATACTATCACACGTAGGTCATAATTAAACAAATGAATAGGATATGTTAATTTTGTATGGATGTAATTGTGATTTTTTTATTAAAAGCGATGGAAGTAAATTGGTGGATCTCATTCTAACATGTCTTTATTTCCAAATACATTCAGTTGTCTTTTTAATTTTCTAAATGATGTATGTAATTGAGTGAAGCATACTAATATAAGTATACTCTGGTTTGAGACTATTTTGTTGTTTCCTGTTTCTAGAATGGTTTCTTTTAAATAATGTTTTAATCCGACGACTGGTTCTACGGTATTATTGAAGTCCGTTCTTGCAGATTTACTACGTTGCAGTTGGAATAAAATCTTTGTTTCAAATAGGAATTAGTAACTCAACGTTAGATTGGTCAGAAATTCCATTCCTGTTCTTTCTGTTTCCAAAATATCACTGTTCGCATAGAAATTAAATGAATATCGAGTGAAGCACATCACCGACAGAATGGCTGTACCTATTAAACTATTTTTTGCGTTCATTTCACGAAAAGGTTCGTATAAAATTAATATAAAATGAATAACAGTTTGATTTCGACATAAAGAATAGTTGTCATTCATTCGTATCATTTGAATTTCGAAAAAAGGAACGCAAATTCAAAAACCGAGCGCGTTCGCCCCGTACCCGCTATAATTATAGTTATAAAGCTGTGTGCACAACGCGGTAGCGTCGGATGTATAAAGTGGCGCGCCGGTGGCCGCATGACATAGCTATAACTCCGGCATGACAAACAGCCGCCCGGCTATGGAGTCGCCTTTGTTGTTTTTTTGCGAAGGCGTTGAACAAATGTTTTGTGGCGGATGCGTTTTGAAATGTACAGAAGACATTGAGAGAATGATTCTTGTTGTATGTTTAGATACGTTAGTATTTTTGATGAATGTTAAAAATAGGATCATAATTAAATATAAAAATCCCATTTTTACAATATTTCCTAAATAAACATTCATATGTTAATAAATAATGAATTTTTGGGAATTTTTAAGTTACACATATAATTTGAATGTATAAAAATTAACTCTCTTTCATTTTAATTCTGTTAAGTTGCTTGGAATAGTCACATCTAATTAAAGGCATATTTGTATGCCTTCTAGAACCATTCTTCCGCATACTTATATTGTCTAGTATTTGTCATTTACTTTCAACAACTATAAAGACCTACTATCACCACTAACCAACCTCTTAAATATCTCATAACAAAAATTCCTTTAAAAATATTATTATTAAAATATTAAACGACTCCACACCTCCCTTTTTCCACACCCGACACCGGGGGCGCCGTAGTAAAGCGCGATACGGGCTCGCCTCGGGCGGCGCGAACCAATTACGCTCCCCCCGATCTCTTGATACCGCTGCGGCCCTGGTACTCTGCCGCCGGGAACGCCCGCAATGCGAACTGACTTGTTCGAACAGGTTGAGAACGTTTTTCATATTTTTGAAAATAAAACTGTTTAAAAAAAATTAATAAGAGATTAAATAAATGAAAAGGGAACTAGTTATTTTTATGAGACTGTTAAAACGATTTTGAAATAAGAACTAACTAAAAAATCATAGGTGAAAGCTTTAATTAAATATTTTGAAAATAGAATGTTTTGTAAAGTTACTGGCTGAGAAAGTCACAAATAAAAACTGTTGTAATTAAAAAGGTAAATTAATAGAGCTAGAATATTTTGAAAATAGAGTGGAGTAGACTTGATTACATTCTTTATCTCTAAGCGCAGTTATGATTCCGTCGGGAACGCTCACAATGCGAAAGGGCTTGAAGGCTCTACAATATACGGGTTAAAATGTGACAATTTGTGAAATTAAATGTATTTTTGACTGGAAATATAGAGATGATGGATTCGATTTATTTATCTAGCTTGTTTAGTCCTTTATCAAAACGTAGTTAGAATTTGCGTGATTAATTTTAAGAGAATAAAATTCATTCTTATTTCGTCATACGTTTTTTTCCAAAAGACGATAAATAATTATATTTTTCATATCTGACTTCTACCACTAAAATTTATATTATTATATCGGAAAAATTTATATCGTCAAATTATATGGTGAACATTTGGAAAACTGCAGTATAGTACATCTATACTAATATTATAAAGAGAAAAACTTTGTTTGTTTGTAATGAATAGACTCAAGAACTACTGGACCGATTTCAAAAATTCTTTCACCATCGAAAGCTACATTATCCACGAGTAACATAGGCTATATATAACATTATGCTACAGGAGCGAAGCCGCGCGGATCAGCTAGCTATTTGATATATAAATAGTTGATATATAGATGAAACAAATACAAATCTAGCTTGGTAAAAACGCGCTAAAATTGAGAATACGCTAGGCTTCCTAGTTTCACGTTATATAACAGAATACTGACCTCAAATGTGCTGGCTATTTACTGTTCTTGTAACGACTGTGTGAGGAATGTCTGCTTTTTATTATTTGAAAACATTTATATTTGTATACTTTTTATTGGCTTCAAATATATAAAAAAACTAAAACTTTTATTTAAAGTCAAACACATTTTTTATACTTTAATTCCACTCTTCTTTCAATCGAAAGTATAAAAAGTGTGTTTGTCTTTAAATAAAAGTTATATGCAATTCCATCAAGAAGTATCAACACAAAGAATAAAGTATATATAAAAAACTAAAAAGTGACTGACTGACTGACATAGTGATCTATCAACGCACAGCCCAAACCACTGGACGGATCGGGCTGAAATTTGGCGTGCAGGTAGATGTTATGACGTAGGCATCCACTAAGAAAGCATTTTGATCAAATCCCTCGGGAACGGGGAAACAGATATACGCGCTAGTTATGATATATGATATATAAGCTAGTTATGATATATCATAAATCGTAATCATGAAATGATAATTTCGGAAAAATACTATAAATATTGAATCGTAAAAGTTACTATTTAAGTAATTTTTCTACCAGCATAATAATTGTAAGACTAATGGTTGAATGTAGATTGATTATTTAAAACTATTACAAACATTTTGATCAAACCTAAAATATAAGCTTAAATTCGACATGAAAATAATTCTTTAAAAAATATCTTATCTTCCTTTCTTTCAATAAAAACCATAAGACATGTATATACAAGATTCAACACATTCTAAATTCTAATACTTTAAAAAAATATTTTTAATAATCTATCAACGTTTGGAGTGCATTATCTGTGGACGACGCAACCACAGCCATTGGTTCGCGCCTTTCCCGCCTGATTTACGATCGACCGGCGCTCAGCCCGGGACTGAATTATGACGCCATTTTTACTAACACGATATATATATTTATATATACGGGTTTATATGCGCGATAGTCAAACAATTCAATGATTTTTTGACAAATAAATCTCAGCAACAGCCCTGAGTCTGGAAGTTGGCGGTGTTGGAACACCCCCGCCTCGGAGAGCATAGCTGATCTCTCTACGCGAGTGTCGGTCTGCCCCCATTGGATTATGAGAGTAAAGGAATAGAGAGTGCACCTGTATTCGCGCGTTCACTTGTGCACTATAATATCTCCTGCTGGCTAGTTCGTCTTTGTCGAGTTTGGCCATCATGGCCGAAATTCGTCAAGGGAGCTACTATACAGTCAAACAAAAAAGTCGACATCTCTCTGTTTCAGACACATATTTAATATCACAAAGGACATAAAACTTGCACAAATAACCTGCATGATGAAAAAACCCGTGCGAAATATCACCCTTTTTTTAACGTGAGGAAATCCTGCATGGATACCCTACTACCTCGGGGACGGCAGTAGGGTTATGTCAGACTCTTACTGACTTACGGCCGTTTTCAATATTCTATCTATCTCTTGTTTTGCTTACTAAAGTCAGACAAATCTATCTATTTGCACTTACTTTGATTTCAATACGCTGTCGACGAATAGCCAATGACATTTGACAATCAAAAGTCATTGATTCTGAAATTACAATCTATCCATAATCTTTGATACATTATTGAAAACGGCCATAAAACCTCACAGTGGCCTACTCCTGCGCCAAGAAGTCGAGGGCCCCGGGATCTCCGTGAGGAACTCACACGGTACCCCGCGCGCATATCTCTGTGAGCGACCCATCTCCACAGAGATATACCTCCCTGGCATTATGATGACGCGACTATAGCCTTTCGGTTCGCGCGTTCCCGCCCGATTTACGATCCACGACCGACGCTCGGCCCGGGACTGATATAGCATTATGTTTAATGTCATAGACTATTTTTTTTATAATATTCCGGCTTGTGATCGTCTATTTCTTTAGTATACTAGCTGATCCATGCAGCTTAGCGCTCGTAGCATAATGTTACATATATAGCCTATGTTACTCGTGGATAATGTAGCTTTCGAATAGTGAAAGAATTTTTAAAATCGGCCCAGTAGTTTTGTGCCTATTCATTACCAACAAAGTTTTTCTCTTATAATATTAGTGTAGATTATTCTTGGCAATTATTATTATCCAAAGAATCTGCTACAAAGCATAAATACGTTGATTGAATTCAATAATAAGGTGGTCTCTCGCCAAAGCTATCCTAGGAAACTTTTATCAGCTGTCGTTTCAAACCGGGCAGATAGGACCTGGTCACTTATGGAATACTGCTGTCACTTCTATGGCTGGAGCACCCCGATATGAGTTAATTCCACTTGACCGTGTACGAACTGTCAGCGACCAAGCAATAACTGCTCGGCTTGACTCTTTGCCATTGCAGAGGAACACCGCATTCCTTTACGTCTTCTACCGCATGTACAATGGGGAGTGTTCCGAGGGGTTATTAGGCTTAATCCCTGACACCAAATTCTACCATAACCCGACATAAATCCAAGTACCATCCAAACCAACCAACCCAAGAGAGATAGCGGTCGAGCACGAGATTCTAAATTTGAAAGTTTTTTCTGTTGTTATTATTTTATTTGTGGCTTATTCGATTTTCAAAAAAGAAATAAATCATACTTTTAACACGACTTGCAATATTTAGGCTTGTAAATGGATTATGTTCAAACTATCATGGAAAACATTCCAAATTCAAATCGACCAACCGATATTTTTTTTTTCTTTACAGCCTACAAGCATTTCGTCTTTTAAACACCTCATGAAATCATTTAGGTTTTGGTAGGGATTTCGTAGAAAACTTCAATTTGTTATTCCTTCTATAATTTTGACCCCTCTTTTATACTGACTGTATTACAGTCAGTGATCTCTCGTTTTGACGACGCGAGCATAGTTATTCAGTTCGCGCCTTTCCCGACTGATTTACGATCCGCGACCGGTGCTCGGTCCGGATACGATTTATGGATCCATATTTAGTAACAGCAAAGTACTACGTAAAAATTTAATAAATAGTCATAGTTTATAATTAGAATTTCATTACAATTATCTTACTGGTGTAATGTAATTACGGAAATTTAAGAAAATTTGTTTTAAAATGTATAAGGTTGTATTAGTTGTCGAGGAACGGGTAAACTGCAATTAAGACTTCTGTAGCTATTTATATATTATATAGTATAACAGATACGAATCGTTTTCATCAACGAGCGGTTTTTAATCGGATCCAAGTTTTGGTGGTTACGCCACGTTTGTTATAAATAAATACGCATTAGACTTATGCGTAGGATATTACTAATATTTATTTTTATTTTATTTTTATTCTCTGTACATTTAAGAAACAATAAACATGTAAAAAAAAAGAAAAGTACAAAAGGCGGTTTTATTGCCTAGAGCAATCTCTACCAGACAAGTATTTTTTATAGGAATAGACGACCTCTTCTGGGCATTATGACCAGGCAACCATAGACATTCGGCGGTTCGGTTCGCCCGTTCCCGCCTGATTTACGACTCGCGACCGGCTCGTCCCGGGACCGATTTATGGAGCCATTTTTAAAGGATAGGGCTACCTACGAATTGATTTATTTTCTATTGATATGAAGAATCGTGTGATATGTATATATGTATATACTTAACTATCTTGAATGCGACAAAAAGTGAATTAATAATAACAATCGTATTAAAAAATCGTTTCTTCATTGTAACGGTAAACTTCAACCCAATTTTTTTAAAGTAATATATACATATTGTCATTGTTAGAAAAATAGGAGAAAATAAAATTAGAAGAAATTTTTTTCAACGTTTTTTTACCACCTACTTTCTCTAGTTTTTTCAAACGTTTCAATGTTTCACTTCACAAAATGGTTGCCTGGAAGAGATGTCTATATAGACATAAGGCCACCATTTGAATTCGTCCATTCCTTATATGCTTTTTATCTAAGTTCTTTGTTAAATTACTAAAATGGAGTGTACAATACAGTGTATTCATTTCATCTCATATTATTCAATTTTAAATGAATTATATAATTCCACTTCATTTAAAAAGTCCACCCTGTATTATTTCTAATCGTAATTCCGATACAAAGACCTCTTTTTTACATTTCCACCGCAACAAGAGATCGGGTTTGCGACGCGGCGTGCATTATTTATAAACGTCAATACGAGAGGAAAAAAGGCTCAATTTATGTTTCATAAGGGCTTTGAAAATAGTCCCCTAGCTAAGAAGTTTGTTTGTTTGAACGCGCTAATCTCAGGAACTGTCGCTCCGATTTGACTCTTAGTTTATTACACAACTGGCTTTCTGCGCGGCTTCGCCAATGTAGCATAATGTTTTATTTTTATTTATAGCATAATGTTGTATAATGCTTTTTTTTTATTTAAAGCATAATGTTGTCTGTAGCTTTCCACGATTAATCCTACTTATAAATGTGAAAGTTTGTGAGGATATATGTATATGTTTGTCACTCTTCACGCAAAAACTACTGAACCGATTATGATGAAACTTATAGTCTAATCCCGCAGTCGGCATCAGAAGTTAAGCGGGTGAAACCGCGGAGCTCAGCTAGTAATGAAATAACGCGAAATAACACGTCGAAAGTAAAAATAAAAATTCTCAACAATTTTTTACCCTCTAAGTACCCGTTTTAAGTACATCTATGAACACAATGCCGGTTTTACACCTGATTACTCTCTGGTTTACTCGCACATCCGTCAATCTTATAATGCACCTGTCGATACAAAAACTTTCGCACTATATTTGATTTATATTTACCCGTCTGACGGTTGGAATACGTGTGTCGCCACCCCATTTCTACCCGTGGGTGTCGTAAGACGACAGAGGGTAATTCTGCATAACATCTTCAGCAATAATAGAGTGGGTGCCGAGCATTGCATGATTGGGCTAAGCTCGCATCGATGAAATTACAGAAGTAGATCAGCGTAAAACAATGTTGGACTGTATTTTATACTTTAGGCGGGATCCCGGAGGCCTATATTCCCATTTCAATAGCTTTATATAGTTTTATGATTTTGTTTTTATGATAAATTTTGAACGTTGTTTGTTTATGTATAGAACCTTATTTTACTTTACAAATAATAATTTTCTTTATAAGTCAAATCCAACCCTATTTGATCTTTTTTAACCATAAGTAGGCAAGCTTACGAATCCTCCTGGGTCGGATTATAAAGTTCTCCCACTGCGGTGACTTTCGCGGGCTTAGTCAAGGAACGCCATTTTTAATTACTCGTGTTCTAATCCGTCAATATGGCCAGCCCTTTATTAAATTCGCTTCCATTTTTAAAATGAAGCGTTATTCTTATTTTCAACCAGCTACCGCAGAATGAACGTAGATTCTAAATTTGATTTTTTTTTGTTGCTATTATTTTATTTGTGGCTTATTCGATTTTCAAAAATCATACTTTTAATATGACTTGCAATATTTAGATTTGTAAACGGACTATGCATGTTCAAACTATCATGGAATACATTCCAAATTCAATTCGATCAACCTATGTTTTTTTTTTATTTTTTTCTTTACAGCCCCATACCTACAAGCATTTCGTCTTTTAAACACCTCATGAAATCATTTAGGTTTTGGCAGGGATTTCGACCCCGGTGTGGTGATGCGTTAAAATTTAATTGACGTCTGTTGGAGACTTGGGCGCCATGTTGGTCCCAACTTCCTAATAAATAATTAGGCCATACCAATCGAAGTTTTTTTGAATTTAATGATGGAAATTAGATACTTTTGGTTGCTAAGTCGAAAAGTCTAAGACAAATTATTTTGTTTTTTAATACAAGTCTTATTAACTTAGGCGATATTGTTAATGCCAACGCTTGTTTTTAACCGACTTACAAAAAAAGGAGGAGGTTATCAATTCGACCGTATTTTTTTTTTTTATGTATGTTACCGCATATCTCCGGCGTTTATGGACCGATTTGGAATTTTTTTTTTGCATTTGAAAGAGTAGAGTTCATGTGTGGTCCCATAGAAATTTGGTTCAAGTCTGATCATCCATGTGGAAGATATTCCAGGGAACTCCTCGAAAATCAACGGAATAAGCTCTGCGGTTAAGGTTTAATGATGTATATATCAACTGAATTGTGACTAGATGATGTGATTACCCTTCACATGACACTAAAAATGATAAAATAAAAATTTTTGCCAAAAAATAGAACCGACTTCCTCGCTCTAAAAAGTAGAAAATAACTTTTATTTCATTTTTGTTGAAATCTATACAAAGTCGGTGCCTTATCTATTTTCAATTTAACAAGATTTTGCACCGACTTTGTATAGATTTCAACAAAAATGAAATAAAAGTTATTTTCTACTTTTTAGAGCGAGGAAGTCGGTTCTATTTTTTGGCAAAATTTTTTATTTTATTCCCTCTTTACGCTATATCTAATTAACCAATATTGAAATTTGCCTACTAGAAGTACTGTAGAAGGATATCCTACAAATATTATAAATGCGAAAGTTTGTTGATGTATGTGTGTTTGTTACTCTTTCAAACAAAAAGTACTAAACCGATTATGAATAAATTTGATACATATAGATATAGGTAAGGGTTCAGAATAACATATAGGATAGCTAAGGCCACTAGCTAGCCGGCAAAACCACGGGGCGCAGCGACAGCTTCAATGTCTAAAGCATAGATACGTTCAAGCGAGCGAAGCTGCGGGTAATAGCTACTCAGATATTATTCTGGGTTACGAAATGATGAATTTTTATTTTATGAGCATTTTTGACCAACATAAAAGTAGCATAGAAGATACATTACAAAAATGCAGAATCTTCTAAGAAATTATAAATTCTTTAACATTTTTTCAAAGGGGTGATATTTTTTTAAGTCTTTATTAAAAGAGCTTAGCATAAAGGGCGTAATATAACATTATTTTCAAAGAGTGATATATATTTTTTTTATTCTTCAGGGGCTTAATCAAAATTATGTCGACCTAATAACAACGGAACAGAAAATATATAAGTACATAGGAGTGATATAAATGACAGAAAAATAAACACATACTGTTCAAAATTCAGGACCGCACCGGATCTGTGGCTGTCAGGTAAAAATGACTACTTTAAACAGTTGGCTATGATATATTGTCAACAGAGGTTTGAGAGAAAGTAAATATTGTAGTAAAAATAATATTGTATGTAGCGCCTTATACATCTAAATATTGAATGAAGTTATGTGCCCAATAATTTGGTTCATCGGTGTTTTATGAAGAAAATCATAATGATTGAAGCCAAGGAAGCCTGATAATATTATGGTTTAAAAGAATCAATAATTAAACAATGATAATATCAACATTTTTCAAAAACAAAACTCGGGTTGTTAAGTGATTGCTTTATCGATAATCGAACTTGGAAATAAAATCGATTTTCATCGGCAGTCAATCGAATTAAAATATCGATACATACACCAGGTACCAGGGGAGCATGGCCCGCGTGGAGGTGAACGTCAAATCGATCGTTTATCGCATCGTGCGGCTGTGGTCGCCATTGTTCCTCATTTTTGCGCGGCGAATATAAATTGAATGGCGAACACGGCGGGCGTCAACGGTTTATAATCTGCGGTTTCGTATAGATATCGAGGTATAGATTGAAAGAGCATAGACTATAGAGTGGCACGGAATTTAGAACAAGACTTCGAACAGTTGTTTTATTGAAAAAGAGAATTTTCATTCATATTTTTAACTATACATACAAGATAAAACATCATGTATTGAATGACACATTAATATCTAAAGACTTATAGCCTATGGGCCTATAGGTTGCATGTGTCTATTTGACAAAAAAACAACTTTATTTTCAGTTTAACCTTAATCGACGCACCCTTTTTTAAGTAAGAGAGTAAAACAAAGGGTTTGTTACAATACTTAAAACTCGAAACCTGCTGGACCAATTCGGCAGAAAATTCGTAGAGAGATAGCTCAGGACCAGGAGAAAGACATAGGATACTTTTAACACCGGAAATCACACAGTAACGAACTATATAAGCGGTTGAAACCGCGGGGCAGCTAGTAAGTAATAAATAAAAATAACATTCATTTTCTTTTAATAAATTACGAATATTTAATCTGAATACTTATAAATCTATCATTATGAATATTTTATTTAATTCTCAATTGCATAAAACGTCGGTAAGTAAAGGATTAAAATCAAAACGAAAGGTAAGTAGTAGTTTCATAGAATGTTATCAAAACCGTTCAATTTCTTATCACGCGGTTGTAAAATCGGAAAAATCAAACCTTGAATGTAAGAAATTACTTATTTTATAATTTATATCCATTTTTTTATATCCATTGTTTATCTCATTTGTTGACACCATAAAAATATAATTAAACAGGCAAATTTTTTTATAAATAACTGTAGAAATTTATAAGTATGGTGTACAATAAATAATATTTCATTAACTTGTTACTTCACTTAATTTGTATAAATACATAATACATACATACTATAGATAAAAGATACTATGTTCACACAATAATTTTCTACTCGTGGGGATCGAACCCAGGTAAGTACCTGACGTTATATGAACACCGCATACCTCTATGACACTAGAAGTGTAACAGGTGTATTGGCTTACTCTAGGCGTCTAGGGAATTGGCGATAAGAAAGATAGAGAAAAGGACAAAAAAGCCAGAGATTAAAGGAGTTAAAGCGGAATTGGTAAATCCTACTTTCTACTATTCTATCTATCTACATTTACATCCTACTTTCGTACTAATATTATATATGCGAAAGTTTGTGAGGATGTATTTGTGTTTGTTACTCTTTCACGTAAAAACTAGTAAAACGATTATGATGAAACTTGGTATACTTATCAGTAAGGGTTCAAAATAACATATAGGCTACTTTTAATCCCGGAGTTGCTACAGGATCAGGACAGAAGTTACGCGGGTGAAACCGCGGGGTGCGACTTGTAATACTATAAATGCAAAAGTGGATCTGTCTGTCTCTTCTTTACTTTTAAACCACTGAACCGATTTGGATGAAAAATTTTAAAGAGATTGTTTGAAACTCGAGAAAGGCCAGGCTTTAATGACGGAAATCCTACGGGAACGGGAGATATACGCGGGTGAAACCGCGGAGCACTTTGTAGGGTACAAATATTTGTTACTCGATCAATGAAATAAGAACGATCAATATTGAAAATTTAGTACAATAGTGAGACTTTTAACTCACGTAAAACAGGCCTAAGAATTATTATTTTCAAAACAATTAAAGAGACAGCTTTTTGGCGATAAATATTCCGTTCCCTCTCTTGATGTTGGTGCCTACAGGAATTTCCTAGTGGCATCAACTTGGGGGGAGGCACGATTAAACTATAAAATTGTGAATCTTAGTTTTACGCGTTTAAATTAGCTTTCTTTTTTTTCTTATGTTATAGCTGGCAAGCGGAGCATGCGGTTCACCTGATGTTAAGTGACTGACCACAGCC
>LQNK01000528.1:676589-687384 GCA_001586405.1 Phoebis sennae
CGCATCAAAATCCTTTGCGTAGTTTTAAAGATTTGAGCGTTCATAGGGACATACAACATGACACATGACAGAAAAAGCGACTTTGTTTTATACTATGTAGTGATATCCATTTTTTTCTATCCATTGTTTATCTCATTTGTTGACACCATAAAAATATAATTAAACAGGCAAATTTTTTTATAAATAACTGTAGAAATTTATATGTATGGTGTACAATAAATAATATTTCATTAACTTGTTACTTCACTTAATTTATATAAATACATAATACATACATACTATAGATAAAAGATACTATGTTCACACAATAATTTTCTACTCGTGGGGATCAAACCCAGGTACCTGACGTTATATGAACACCGCATACCTCTATGACACTAGAAGTGTAACAGGTGTATTGGCTTACTCTAGGCGTCTAGGGAATTGGCGATAAGAAAGATAGAGAAAAGGACAAAAAAGCCAGAGATTAAAGGAGTTAAAGCGGTACTGGTAAAACCTACTTTCTACTATTCTATCTATCTACATCTACATCCTACTTTCGTACTAATATTATATATGCGAAAGTTTGTGAGGATGTATTTGTGTTTGTTACTCTTTCATGTAAAAACTAGTAAAACGATTACGATGCAACGATATTTATTTTCAACACACTTAGAGAGTTAGAGACAGCTTTTGGCGATAAATATTCCGCTCCCTCTCTTGATATTGGTGCCTACAGGAATTTCCTAGTAGCACCAATTTGGGGGGAGGCACGATTAAACTATAAAATTGTGAATCTTAGTTTTACGCGTTGAAATTAGCTTTCTTTTTTATACTATAGCAGGCAAGCGGAGCATGCGGTTCACCTGATGTTAAGTGACTGACCGCAGCCCATGAACATCTGTAACATAAAAGTATTGCAGATGCCTTGCCGGCTTGAAGGAAAGGGAGGGGATAAGGAGAGGATTAATGATAGGAATAAGATACCTTCTTCTGTATCTCCTTTGAGAATTGCATGGTCATGATTGATAAAATCCTCTCTATTATTAAAGAAAAAGACAATTAGAGTATTGTTATTGCCGTCTCGGTGTGATATACGGCTATGCATGGACGACGCAATAACGTGAAGAAAATTACGAGAGATTAGCTTGCACTCACGATGTCATGTCAGAGAAATCGTGATCTAAGAGCTGGATGGTTAGTGACCACATCTTAGGCCCGGTTCTTATGAAACGGAACGTGGTAAAAACTTCGCTCCCGCTCCCGTGGGAATATCGGGATGATATATAGCCTATAGCCTTCCTCGATAAATGGGCTATCTAACACTAAAAGAATTTTTCAAATCGGACCAGTAGTTTCTGAGATTAGCGCGTTCAAACAAACAAACAAACTCTTCAGCTTTATAATATTAGTATAGATACACTTGAGGCGCGGTTCCTATAAACGACGGAACGTCATAGTAAAACAGATACCAATCGTTTTCATTAACGACCAGTTTTAATGAGATAATCGGAACCAGGTTTTGGTAGTTATGTTAACGCCACGTTTATTATAGATACGCTTTAGACTTAGGCCTCAAGATATTGTCAAATCAAATCAAATCAAATCATCTTTAAAGGTAAAGTAAGGCGTCGTAAAGGTTTGTGACGATATGTCTGTACATCAAAAACTATCGACGGGTTTAATAAAACTTAACAATCGCTTATCAAACTAATATGCACATATTATATAGTAATTATTAATAAACGCAGATACAACACGTTTGTTACTTTTGTAAAATTTTCAATGAACTTAGAGACGGTACATAAACAAAGTAAAAGTCAAAGTTTTTATTTGACTTTTAATAAAACCCTGTTGAATGTTTAAACAAATTTAGAATTTAAACTACATATAAAAGATAATCAGTGTAATCATGTATTGCAATATTTTTATATGTTATTCATAAAACAAAACAATAAAGCGATTTTTAATTAACGGGATATATAAGCGAAACTAGTAAACAGATGATAAAGTAAAAGTTAAACCATCCGACTTTTTTTTGTATAATAAAGTGTTTTCATAAAATAATGATATAAAAGAAAATCTATCAACCGTCTCTCCAACTCATGCGAATAATACGGTGGCACATTTCACCTGTTCTATGCTACCACATAATATATACACGAGAGACACACAATTATAGACTCTATTGAATAGATACAGAGTCTATTTTGATGAGTTGATAACAGATTATAGCAAGTAATATTAAAGATCATCTTTAATGGTTATGCGTTCTTGGTATATTGGACTAGATCTTTGAAAGGGTAAGGTCAACAAAATATTTTTCTGTTTAGTTTAATTACTATTTAATTCATTATAATATGTTTGTGTTTTTCTAAAATTAGAAACAATACCGATCATGAACAAATGCAATCGGTAAATCCTGTAATTTTTTCTTAAATGAATCAAGATATGCGAAGTTTGACATAATAATCAATAACTATTAAGTGATATTATAATATGACACGTAGGATATTGTCTTAATACAATACTTTATACTAAAAAAAGTAAAATTTCTAAGTCTTACCTTTAGCGGTGGTGTCGGGATATACAGGGGCGGGTCATTTTGAGATCCGCTGTAGACTTCTTGCCCCTCTGGACCCCTGGTACACCCTTCAGCATCAGCAACACTGTATCTGCATACAATGCTGTCCGCTGGCTTCGCGTCATATCCCGGAGGCTTGCCGACGTGAAACCCTTTTGCCTTTACCCAGAAACGGAATTTAGAACTATCGGAACTATTGCATTCCTCCCCACGCAGGGTTCTTAAAATCCTGGCATACTTTTTCAAAGTTATTGTTTTCGTTTTAGCCAGATCCCCGTACGTTTGAATGACCCACGGCTGATACGTCGAAAACAAATCAAGTTTCGGGTCGCCCGTCTGTATCTTCGGCCGTTTGTTGTTATTTTGCTCGTTTTTCTTGTCGTTCTTGGAACTACTGGGTGTCAATTTGCGTTTCGATGGCTTTTTAGGCGTTTTCTCGGGTATCGCTTCTTGTGTCAACTTTTTACGTAGTCCACGGTCCTTTATCATGGCCGCAGCCATTTTGGCTCACTCACTACACTGGTTTTAAAAATGGAACATCGTTTTCACCAAACTGCGCGACACATTTGAGATTAATACTGGCACTTTTTGTTTTTTTTTTGTATCGCGGAATTTAATTAGACCCAAATAGTCCCCCTGCGGGCTTCTTGAGAAGTGTTTGAGGAAAAGTTTGAGAACAGTAAAGTTTAAGACTCGCGTGCGTAGAAGTTTCCGAACGGGAACTTTTGACTGCGAAGTTCTTGTCGATTTAGAGGACTTTGGGGAAACTTTTGTGACAACTGAGGCAGGAATACGTTTCTGTCTACTATTTGAGTTGGATTCCAATAAATAAATAAATAAATAATATCGGTATTTAGTTTATTATATAAGGTAATATATTGGGGCTTTGATTTGGTCGCTTATTACATTTTGCAAGATTTTTTATTTATATATATACAAACACATTTTTAATCATATATAATTCCCAAGCGGAACATTAAAAAAATCCATACAAAAAAAACAAAAAGTACCAACGCTATATCAATATAATCGACGTATATATCAAATTTGGAATGGCGAGCAAATCTCCCCCCTCAACACGACCGCTGGCGTAGGGAGCGCGCGGTGTACTGGCGTCTGTCTGCTACTGGGACCGGCACGTGCGGGCCGGGCCGCGTTAATTGCCCGCGAAACAATCGGCCCGATCGCCCGAGCGTCCGATAATGCGCGCCCGTCCTTGCAATAACTATTGTTTACTGCTTACGAGAGCTGCCCGCCTGGTAAATATTAGAGCGTGGTGCACTGATGTTTTGTAATTTGTTTTATTTTAAATGTTTAACTTTGATCATGTGTCAATTCTATCTATTACGTATAATTTATTGTCTATGTCTAAATAAGATTTTGGCATAGGTGTTTCTTTATTCTCTACTCGCTACACAGTCTCAAAATTATAATATGTACAATTTTTTTACCGTTGCAAAATAATAATTCAATGATGATATAACAAATAACAATAGTTGTAGATAATATTATACCGTTTGCATCCTCTGTTGAAAGTTACATTAATAAATTTAAATCTCGCACAGTTACCATATGTTTTACGTTGTATAATTATTTATTATTCTTAATTATAGAAATAATTAGGTATATGACTATATGAGTTACATTGAATTCTTGTATAAGAATATAGACAATTACAGACTGTTCTGACTGATTTTAATAATTAATGTTATATTATAATATTTGATCTTCACTACAACGAACCTTAACAGAATCTAAACACACGACCGCGGAAACGACACAGAATACGACGGATAAACATGCCGCTTAAAAACAAAATATAAACAACGTTAGTATCTAGAAAATTCGCTCTTATCTCCACTGTATAAGGTACATATTCAGTAAAATGAGTTGGGAGATCTTCAACAACAAACGTGCGCGCGCGCCTTCAAACAATGCGCGTGGCCAGCGCGCTTGCGCGAATTGTGCGCAGCTTACCAGGCGAGCATGCGTTGTAAAGATGTGACTCGTGAGTGAATCTTGCGCCGCGTGAATGAGACGGCCGAAACTTAGTTGATGGAATTTAAATCTTATAACAATGCAATAGAGATAATATTGGATAAGATAGATTCTCTTTTGGTATTTTGTTACATTTTCTCACTTATGTAAGCCTGGGAAGTTGATGAATATTATACCGTGATTTTTCATTGTTGCGTCCGTCGTCCGTGCTAGGGTCATTTTGTGGCGGCCTATCCTACACAAGCGATGAAGTTAAATTTAATATATATTTTAATACGTGTTATCATTTTTGATGTTAATTAATGAATTTTATAAAGAAATGGATGGAGAAAAATCTTCAGAGTCTAATTAATCTCTATCTTTATCAATGAATTAAAAAATCCTTGTTTTAAAATATCGAAATTATGTTAAATTTTAAAACCTTCTTGGCTTCAAATGCACATACGACATTTTTGCTCAATACTACCAGGCTCCCATAAACTACAAAGGATTATCGGATGCTGAGAACTAGAAACGCATCTGTTAGTAGATCACAGCCGAGATGAATGATGTACTAGGGGCATATGATTTGAAAGAGATTGATGTTTGATCTTTAACATATCTTAATACTAGGTTTGAACAGTGATATTGGTGTGTGACTGTAGTGATATGGTTAGGGTTATTTTTCTATACTAATATTATAAAGAGGAAAGAGTTTGTTTGTTAGCTTGTTTGTATTAAATAGGCTCCGAAACTACAGGACTGATTTGAATGAAATTTTGTACAGAGATACTTTGGATCCCCAGGAATGACAAAGGATAGTTTTTATCCCGAAAATCCTACGGGAACGGGATATATACAGGTGAAACCGTGGAGCTCAGCTAGTTGGTTAATAAACATGTACGTGCAAGTGCTGTGTTTCATTGGAAATAACCAACAGTAGTATTTAACTATTTACCAATCCTATGTATATTGCGTTGCCGGGACATTTATACGGGACGTCCCGCTTTCTAGGAGCCTATGTCCCGTGTCCTTATGTCCCGCTATTTCACATTTGTTCTTAATTAGTACTACCTGTTCCTTTTACATGTGTGTTTGTTACTCTTTTACGCAAAAACTACTGAACCGATTATGATGAAACTTGGCATACATGTAGGTAAGGGTTCAGAAAAATACATACTTTTAATCCCGGAGTAGCCACGGGATCAGAAGTTACTCAATAATTTCAACGCAAATTATGATGAAATTTACATAGATAGGCTATTAGATGGGGTAGGAATTAGGTGGTAGGATACTTTTTATCCGAACAAGCAAGTGAAACCGCAGTACTAAGCTACTACGAACTACTGAACAAAACAGCGAACGTCGCGGGAACGCACAAACACGTTCCATAACGTACATGTAAATCATTATTTCGGATCACGACCGTACATGTATACATGTTCCAGTATACATGTACATGTATACTGCGATATGATACAATCAAACCGAGCTCACTAATGCGTCCTGTCGACGCTTCGTTCCGCACTTGCCAGCCGCTAGGGATGAGTGACTATCGATAAACTTTCACGTAAACTATAGTAAGTTAGATATACTAAGCTAAATATATTAAGTTATGACTTAAGGCCCGGTTCCTATAAACGTCATAGTATAACAAGTGAATTGTTGTCATTAACGAGCGGTTATAATTGACCAATCGGATTCAAGTTTTAATAGTTATGTTCACGCCACGTTTATTAAAGATACGCGTTGGATTTACGCCTTAGAATATTTTTTTTTTATGTTATAGCAGGCAAGCGGGGCATGCGGTTCACCTGATGTTAAGTGACTGACCGCAGCCCATAAACATCTGCGACATAGTGTCGCAGATGCCTTGCCGACTTGAAGGAAAGTGAGGGTAAATGGAGTGGATTAATGATGGGAAGTCGGGAGAGGAGTAGAACAGGACGGGAGAGGAATGGGATGGGAATACAGGCCTCCGGACACCAGCTCACCGTACGAAACACAGTGCAGTACTGCTTCACGCCGTTCTTCTGCTGGTAATATTGTACTGTCCGTAAGTAAAACGACTCGTTTATTTTTAAAGAAACTGGGCATTAGTCGGTAATCGAGTCTAATGGTAGATCTAAATGTCGTCCAAACTATTAACTGTTCTATCTTTTATTTTTACTTTACTCAGTACTCTGTAAGTGTGGAAAATAAAATTTAACCTTTTTTTACATACGGCTCACCACGACGGTAGCCTTTCTGCAGAGCTGGCGAAGATATTATATTTAATTTGGTTAATAGCAAATTTATTACGCAGCCTTCTCATACTCGAAGAAGTAAGAACTAAGAACTTCTCTTTATAACTAAGAACAGTAATTAAATGTTTATTTTTTTCCTAGATCTTACAACCCCGATTAATAAACTTATGAATTAATCTAGTATTAGCCAAGCGTTTAAAATGTATATGTACCTACTTTAATTGTGCTAAATTCCAAACATCTCCATTCTCCATACGCCATAAAGAAAAAAAGAAAATCATCGATATCGATAAATTCTAGTACAACACTATCGACACTTTACTGGGCCGGCCCCACCTCGCCGGCGGCTTATCCGCAAAGCTGGCGCAGATATATTTCATTTCGCCACTAGCAACTTTTTGTGCGCAGTACCGGCTTTCTCACATGCTCCCTTGTTCTGATGCTCTGGTACATGGTTACAATTTTGTAAGTAAAAGTTACTTTTACAAAGAACAAAAAGGTTTGTTAGTTAGTTAGTTAAGTTATTAATTATATTATCTTTTTTTAGTGCTTTATTTGTATCGGTTTTTCAAGTAAACTGTATGTCATAAATTAATTAATTAAAAAGTTGTTTCAACAAAAGAAAACATTTTAGTGTCTTGTTTCAGTTTGTCAAAAAATGGTCATACGTTCAATGTATATCATATGTTCAAAATTAAATACAATTAACAAATTCAGATGAGTTAAAAAGAAATATGATCGGGAGAAAATCAGAAAACTGTTTGCCTTTAACATGTAAAAATGTACAGATAATTAAAATTTAGTCGCCATAAGGATTATTTTTAACTCAATCCAACCTACAAAGAAAAGAATTAAGAAGTCTTTTCAAATTGAGATAAAACGTAACGTCAGGTCTGCGGAAAAACGCAGATCAGCTACTCATGGAGTGCAATCGCAAATTGGTTCCGCTTGCCGAGACAGACAAATATTGCTAAGACCTTACTTCATAAGAACAGACAAATATTGCTTGATTTTGGAATGCCTTTAGTAAGCTTTTTACTTTTATAAACCTAATTTCAATTTTAGACTATCACGCTCCACAATCTAAAATATTTACACCGGTCCGTAGCTTCGAAGAAAAGCGCAATTGAACAAAAAAAAGCCTTCCAAAATTATAACAAAACAATTTTATAAATTTAGTTTGAGTCTCACCAGCACGCTATTCGAACTGTACCTGTTACAAATATCTATGATTTCCTGTATACTTATTACTGCAATAAAGACATTTTTATTTTTTATTTTTTTTATTTCCCATACTTATTATTACTAGCTGATCCGCACACCTTCGCTCCCGTAGCACAGTGTTAAAAATCTTATAATATAGCCTATTTTCATTAAGGAGAGATTTCCAATGGTATAAGAATTTGTAAAATCGGTCCAGTACTTTCGGACCCTATACAATTCAAAAAAAAATACACAAAAAATTCAATCTTTCCTCTTTATGATTTTAATGTATAAGCGAGAGAGCGTTCTACCAATAAACCTACTCAAACAAAAGAATTAAGAAGCCTTCTTTTCAAATTGGGATAAAAGTTAAAACGCAGCGTCAGGTCTGGGGAAATCCACTTATGTAGTGCAATCGAAAATTGATTCCACTTGGAGGGGCAGACAAATACATATTGCTCGATATGAACAACTCCGTTAACTAATTGAGAAGGAAAGAAAGAAAGAAAAATATTTATTTGTAATAACTATGCACATACGTTTTACAGAGATAAACATAATAATTAGTTTTTGACATTAAAATAAAAATACATTTATTGACAAAACACCACACAGTTACACACACATTAGGACAAAATAAATACACAGAAAAAAATAAAAATTATAACTAAATGAATACATGAAAAAAAAAATTATTTAGGGTAACGTACTGTGCGGCTGTTGTCTATTATTGTCATTAGATGTTATACTCGTATAATCAAGTGTAGCAATTTACGAAACAATCGTATGAAAAGCGTACGTTTTTCATAAATTACAAATGAAGATAAAGCAATGGATGCATAATTTTATACCAACAATTCTTCGTAGCTGAAGAAATTGCCTATTAAAAAGAACTGTTTCAATTCTGATCTAAGAATGTAACCTCTATGGAAGAATACTGAAAAACAACATTCATATAATGAAATTACAGTGATGTTTGTAAGTCAATGGTTTTAAAAATAATTTACTGTGTTTATTACATAAATAATTTCACTATTTTAATTTTTAACCATTGAAAAGAGTCAAAAACGGTTTATTATACTCAAAATTACGAGGATAGCATAAACAGTGAAATAATTTTTCAGAAATTACGTTTTTACTGTATTCATTGACTACGGTCAGAAGATAATCAGGTCAATATTTCAATAGCTACTCATTATTATTTTATGAAATGGCCTATTTTAATTAATGCAGCTGTAAAAATATCATCTATAAAGCAAACTATGTTTGTGTATGCTTAATATTTTTAGCGCAATAGAATTTTATGCTGTACTATTATTTAGCTCTGCTCTGTAAAAACTATAATATCCTTTATTTCTACTTTGAATTTCAAACAATATTTGTAAAAAATCATTCAATTCAGTATTTTAAACAGAGTAACTTTCGCATTTATAATACCAGTATGAAAAGTATGGATTTTGTCAGAATTAGCAAAGGAACAAATAACAAAAATATTAGTCGACCACCAAAGTCTTTGAAAATTTGTATCATTAGAAATTGTCACGGGAAACCGTTAGGAGAAAAAATAATAAGGATTTGTGAAAGGATGGAATATACAAGAGGAGGAGTGGGTATGGAATAATTACCTCTAGCAAACCCACGCCGGAAACGCGTAGCATTTAAGGTGTAGCTACTAGGGATGAAACGGATAGTGGTTTGGCCGGATACAGGATATCGGATATCCGGCTAGCTACACGGCCGGATAACCGGATATCCGGTGGCCGGATATTCGGACGCTTATCGCGTTACAACTTGATTGAATATATGCGCGCGCGACAATTTCTGCCATTATTCATATACAAATAATAATTTGTGGCAAAAAATAGAACCGACTTCATCACTCTAAAAAGTAGAAATTAATTTTTATTTTTATTTCAATCTATACAAAGTCAGTGCTTGTATCTATTTTCAATTTAACAAAAAAAGAATAAAAGTTATTTTCTACTTTTTAGAATGAGGAAGTCGGTTCTATGTTTTTGCAAAAAGCTATTATTTTTCCCTTTTTAGTGACCTGTGAAGAGTAATCACATTATCTAGTCACAGTTCAGTATCAGAGTTAGAGTTTAATGGGTATGTGCATCATTAAACCTTAACCACAGAGCTTATCCTGTTGATTTTCTGTTCTGTTTCTTTCTGTTGTCTTTGGCAGCGTATATCTCGTAAAATATTTATTTTATCCAAAAAAATATTTAGACACCTCTATTTTATTTTTAAAGACCTATCCAATGACACCTCATTTAATGATACATTAGCGATTAATTTTTTTTACCCTACGGTTACTGGTATGGTGAGCCACTCTCAATTTTTTTTCAAATCAAATATAGCCTATAAGTTGCACCTGATATTGTTCTATCAGCGTATGAAATTTTATCAAATTCTGCTTAGTACTTTTTACGTGATTAACGAATATACAAACAGACAAACAGAATAAAAATCTATCCATGGTTTTGGTGTCTATAGCACATACATATTGCATACCAATTACTCTTTCTGAAAAATATTCAATGTACAGAAATGGTTTGATTACTGTTTAATTATATGTATAGATTTGCTTTGTGTTAATAATCAATTACTAATATTATAAATTGGAAAGTAACTCTGTCTGCCGGTCTGTACGCTTTCACGCCTAAACTACAGTACCGATTTGGATGAAATTTGATACAGAAATAGATTAGACAACGAGAAACGATATAGTTTTAGAAAATTTTGTGTTTCCACAGAAAAGAGCGATATAGACGAGTTTAGGGCGTAAAGAATTCAGCGCGAA
>LQNK01000528.1:693799-720575 GCA_001586405.1 Phoebis sennae
ACAATTTATACAAAAATTCAAACAAACAACAGAATAAATCATTGATTCTTGCAAATAGTAACCTTGTGATGTATTTTTTATTTGAGCGCACATTTTTGGTCAATGCAATATAAACAATATTTTTAAATATAATATAATGGGGCCCTCTCATTTCATAAATAACTTGGAACGAATGACCTTACAATTCTTTCAAGCCTATTGCATTTTAAAAATTACTGTTGTGATAAACTTCACATTTTTATTTCTACATTTATCAAGAAAAAGGTCAGTCTAGATTCCTATCTAAGGCTCGCCTAACTAATATTTCTTACAAATCATTTTCAATCCAATACTGAATTTTCATAGCAACAGAATTTTCTGACTTTTCCCACAATATCCAACAAGATCTATTCAATACTTATTCCAAGGCATATTATCAATAGAATGTTTCCTTAACTTATGTTTCTTCAAATATTTAGAATCAATAAAGGCTTCTCCGCATATTGAACACACATATGGCCTTTCACCAGTATGGGTACGTAAATGTACCACTAGGTTACCCTTTAACGCAAAGAATTTCATACAAACTGAACATCCAAACTTTTTTTCTCTTGTGTGTGTTAACTGATGTGTTCTTAAATGTGTCTTCGTCTTAAACCTTAGAGAACACAACTGGCAAGGAAATGGCCTTTCATTTGTATGCACTCTTTCATGCATTATCAACATCGCTTGACTCGCACACCTCTTCCCACAAATTGAGCATTCAAACCTCTTCATTTGCTTATTTCCCTTTTTATCTTCCAATTTCTCTATAATATGTGTCTTTTCTATATGTTGGTCTAACGCAGATTCTAGGGAGAACATCTTCTTACATAGAGAACAAGCGTAACCTAACAATTTCCCTAAATTTGTTGTTACTTCTTGTCGTACCGTTTTCATAAGTTCTTCTTTTACTAGGTTGATCTTCGACCTGCTACATTCATCAGATTCTTTATGCAAAGTTAAAGATGCTTTGTCTTCAAACACTGTATCACAATAATTACAAGTTGTTGAGTTTATGTGTGTGAGTCTATGTGTTTGCATCGTGATTTTTTGGTTGAAACGCTTTGAACATATGTCACAAACAAATTCTTTAATACCGCTATGTATGATCATGTGTCGCTTTAAGTTATTCTGATTGGCGAATGTCTTTTGGCACAGTTCACATTGTGGTTTAGTATTGTGAGTGTATTTTATGTGTTGGGTGAGGGCATTACGTCTAACAACTTGGTTACAGAATGGACAGGATACAACAGGACCTGTAGATCTATGCAATAGTGTATGGCCAGTCAAAATTTCTGCAGTTTCAAAGCCTTTTCCACATAAGTTACACAAATGTTCACCAGCAGGATTATGTTTATATTGATGTTTCTCAAATTCGGCTAAATCTTCAAATTGTTCCCCACAATCACATAAAAACGTCCCATCTTCTTGTTGCAGTACAGTTGCTATTTGCCCCTCATCTGTGTATTCTATAACAAACTCTGAACCATCAACTTTTAGTATTTGAAACTGAGAATTATCATCACCCTCACATAGAATAATTTCTTCTTGAGACATATTGTCATCATTTTCAATTATATCGTCCTGTGCATTTAGATATTTAATATTTTCGTCATTTTTCAACAAAATAGTTTTTTCAAGTCCTGACGGTGTGACGATTTTGATCAAATTTCTTGGGTTGAACTCTTTGACACCATCAGCAAGAGTAACAGTAATAGGGTTATTTTTTACAGTTCCATTATCTATTGTAATGAGTGACTGATTATCATTTGAATCCACAATGTCCAATGCGTTTACAAAATCAACTTCATTTTCATGTCCTTCTTCGTTCTCTAGTATAGTTTCAGGAACGCTAGCTGATACTTTCGTGTTTGATATCAAAAATGAATCAATACAACTTTCTATAGTATCATTCTGTATAACAAATTCATTTGTATCAGTGTGTTGTGAGTTAGAATCTTCATTCTGCAAGCAATCATCCATTGTTTCATTTTGTTCAATTTCCTTTTTGATGGGAGGAGGTGAAAGTGGTTTCTTTTCCTTATCTTGATCTTTAGGGTCGTCTATAACTAAGACGTAATAATAATCATCATCATCCATTGGTTCAGTTTTAATAATAGATTCTAGCTTCTTCATAGATTCCTTGGTTTTGTCTTCGTCAGACATGCTTTGGTTAGAATTTACATGTTTCTCAATTTGTGACAGTAATTCTTCTTTGATATCTAGAGGTATAGAATCAAGTTGTGTTTTCAATTCTTTATCCATTTTTAAGCATTGTTCTCTAAACTCATGGGCAGAGTTCATTATTGTTAAACAACAATTACATAATTTTTGAGGTAGCCTGTCATCTTCTTTTACCTGTAATAAAAAAATATAGTTTGTCAGATACTTTTAATAGGTGGTATGACAGAGTTTAGTAAACAGAACAAAAATTAAAATTCACATTCCCTATTGGGGCATCCGGCAAATGTTAATTGTTTCAATTTAATTATTGTATACAACATAATCAACAGTTTTTATAGTAACATACCAATATTTTATGAAATGTCATGTGACAAAATAAAAATTCTTATCATAATTTTAGTGGAAGTGGTGATGCAGATACAAAAATAGTTTAAAATGATTGTGAATATATTCTAAAACAAGTCTGAATATTTTTTAAAGAGGTTTTCTGTGAAATTATTTACTATTAATTAGCAAAAAGTAATTTAGTAAATGATCTTAACAACAATAATTAAATAATTATGTCTGCTAATCATCTATGAAACAGGTCATTTTTGATTATATGTAGTAAGTTTCTACAAAAAATACTAACCGAAATATTATAAATATAAGAGAAATATGGTCAATAAAATCATAAAAGACTTTTGCAAATAAGACTTTAATTATTATTCTTTTAATCTAATATACTCAGCCGATGCAGGATTGTATATGAATCAAATTTTACATTGGCATAAATATATTTTAAAAATTTATAAAATTTTGTATCATCTCCGGCTTTCAGCGCAAAGATCAAAGTATTGACCTGCCTGTGAGAAAGATAAGATTGGAAGCTATTGTGCAAAGCTGTGAATAAATAGTAAATAAAAAAAATATTAGACTTACAGAATTGATTTTATAACTATGTATGATGTATGCTTGCTTGATAAAGATTTCAAATGAAAAATAGGACCAAACTATTTATACATGAATATTAATATCGAGATTTACTTTTTGCAAAAACAGATTTTTATGATTGTTTGGAATGTTGTCAATTTTGACATGAACACTCTTATCAATGAATATTTTTTGTAGTTATCAGCTCAATAATCCATTAGTTTTTTGTATAAATGTTCACTAAGAGGCGGGAATTTACTTGTTGTAAGTTCATCGGCATAAATTACACAAAATATTTACCTCAATCGATGTTGTTTCGAAAAACTTTTCTTTAACATTTTCATCGTTGTCTAATATTGACACAGTAGTGTCCGGCGAAAGACAGCATCGACATAAATTTGACCACGATTCCATTTTAGACTAGAAAGTATCGTACATTACTATTCCACCAGGAAAATCTGAAAAATATTTATAAACACGATTTAGATTCATTGTTTTGACAGTCATTTGCTTATAATCAGAGACCACAATAAATAACGTAGGAATCCAAAGAGTAAAAATTATCTACGGACCTTGTCCATAAAGACGATCTATTGCAATTTATAGACAAGAGAGCGTAGCAAGATGGCTGCACAACGCGGTACGAATTCACCGGAAATAGTGTCAACTGTCATGAAGTTGCGTCGAGTTCGCATGTCCACAGATTAAAAATGGACTTGGAGTGTTAACAGACTAAAAAAGTTATAATCACGTTGAGACGTAAATATTTATTAAATACCTTTAATTGTATTCTGTAATTTTTAAAACATTTAATTATAGAAATATATTATTATAGTTTTCCTTCTGTTAGGCGTTAAATGGTGTGACTTTTATTTTGAGCAAGTCCATGGGCAAATATAACAATGACAGCTAACTATTGATTATAAAATATTTTGTTTTTGACATATTATAGAACTAAATTAATTATTCCGGAAAAATATATTTAAATTCATAAAAAATATATTCTATAAATCTTGATAAATTAATTATTACTTATTTTTGCATATTTATTTATCACATATTATTAAAAATTTAAAAAACCGAATTGATGTGATTTAATTCTCTAAAGATTGATTTCTAGAAAAACAGCCATTACCTCACTAATTAATTAATAAGATTGTATAAGATAAAATAAAATTAGTCAAATTGTTGTTTTAATAATATTTATGTCAGAAACGTTTTCGCTGGCCGCAGGCAGACATGAATAAAATGGTTAAGTTTACCAAACGTTTCAAAGCCAGAAAAGGTTTGTGAACAATTTTGGCATTAAAAGTCTTGTAGGGCTGTCGCACTTACATTATGTGAAGAATTACGCTTAACCTATAGCGATTTAAAAATTACTATTATAGGTTCATTCTGAGATCTTTTTGATCAGTTTGTATGTAAGGTTTTGATGACAATATAACCTAAGTGATTTTTAAATTATTGTTTTGTTTATACTATACTTTTTAAAGCCATTACCCGCCATTTATTTACATTTTTAAACTTATCTATTCTAAATAGGCGTATTTAATTTTATTATCTTCATTTTTCTTACTCGTATCATTTTTCAACTGAAAGCGGTATGTGTAAAATAGAAATAAAATTTAGAAAAAATCGCTGAAATAACATGATAACTATATTTTCGATGAAATAGAGATAATATTGTAAAATTAAGTCATGACAACCCTACCCTGCGTGGGCAGCTATAATTTAAGCTCTCGGTCCAACGGAAACTGGCCCATCTCTCATCGGCCGCTTTAAGATGATTTATTTATCAACCATCTCATTAAACATTTATAAGTCTTTAGATAAATATGATATTTTATAATTTTTCTATGACAATTTGGGAACTAAATTTATGATGTGGAAGTAGAAAGGAAAATATATTAAGGATTAACAAATAAATAGATTATTTTTAATCAATAATCATCGCAAAGCTGAAATTGAAAACTTGAAAGGACAATGGGTATTTTACACAAAGAAACCTTCGGATAAAGGATCTTTGGAAGATTTATCAAATTTGTCTACAAATAATATTAATATTCATTTTATTTTATTTTATAAAACCAATAAACCCATAATTCCCCTTTTCCGGTGGTTTTCTGGTGTTTTGGGTGACGTCAAATGACACACATCCTTTGCTTGCTCTTCTAAAAAAAATGTTTATACCATAGACAAGAAATCTAGTACCATTACTATTAGCTATATTCTAGTAGAATACTCGTACTTGATCAATAGCTATAGAATATTTATAAGGGTTGGAAAATATCGAACTACATAGACTGTATTATAGGAGGCTATAAATCACTTTCCCAACAACCTGAAGGTGCACCCCTTACATACGTTTTATTTAAAGCTGTTCCTACTATTGATTCTCGAAGTATTCTCGAATTAGATTTTATTTAATTAAATTAATGTTTAAGAAAAAATAAGCTAGGTATGGAAACAAATATTCACATGAATAAAAAAATTAAAACTTGTTAAGTAAAAAACTATCTAATGTGCTTAGCTCCTCGCGGACTGAATCTGACATCTGAATATCGCCTGTTAAATTAGTTAACACTCATCAAGCCCCCTCTACACATCGTCAGACGCATACGCGCACGTGGATCACATCTGACCCTGAATGGTGGTTGCATTGGCAGACGTGAATTACCTATTACTGCTGTCTACAGATAGACATATTACCCCGTCTTTACGCCCGCGAACGAGATCTGCAGATGACGTCCGCGTATGTGTCTGCTGATGTGTAGAAGGGGCTTGATGGGTGTAAGCTAATTTCAGAGGCGATATTCAGATGATTATCTGGGGGATAATTCAGGCAGCGTCCAGCGAGGATTTTAGCACTATTTTTGACTTAACACATTTTTTTTTATATATGTGAATATTTGTCTCCATACCTAGATTATTTATTTTTCGCAACAATTAATTTCTGGGATATTTAATATTATTCAATCAGTGTTCAGCGAAGACTAATAGATAGTTTTAGACTTAACGCTTTTTATTTTTTTTATACATGTGAATGTTAGATTATAGATTTAAGATAAGGTTATTAAGGGTTTAAGATAGTATAGTACATAGTAATGACGTCATAACGTTATATGTAATGGAAACAAGTAGTAGCGCTATGAGCGGCGGGTAACTTAGTTCACTGATTGAATAATCCCCGCAGAGCATCCATCATCTGAATATCGCTGGGAATCAGTTAATACGAGTGCAAGGTTTTATAATACTTTGAGATTTCTTTAGTGTAATAGGGAGTACAGTGATTAATAAATGATTGAATTTATTGTACACGTAAACTTATGAGTTAAAAATATTGTCTTGTTGATTGTCATCTCTAACGTGGTAAACATAATAATCAGTTATCAAACTTATAAAACAAGATTTTTTCTAACGCCAAGCAGGGGGAGGGGGGCCACTGAAAACCGGCAATGTCGGTGTGGCAAATTCTGAGTGGCGAGCCCCATTCCCTGCTTGCACTACACACCTAACTATTATTTCATTTATATATTTTTTTTATTTTTTATTATTTGTTATTCGAATTAATTGTGTGTGTTATGTAAGTTTGGAACTTTCTTTCTTTCTTCTTTCTTTCAGGCAAACGAGCTGGCGGGTCACCTGACGGAAAGTGATCACCGCCGCCCATAGTTGCTCGCGATGTTAGAGGCAACACGAGAACGTTGCCGGCCTTTAAGGTTTATAGGCTCTCTTCTTGAAGGTCCCAATGTCGTAATTGTTCGGAAACAATCTATACTAATATTATAAAGCTGAGGAGTTTGTTTGTTTGAACGCGCTAATCTCAAGAACTACTGGTCCGATTCGAAAATTTTTTTTAGTGTTAGATAGCGCATTTATCGAGGAAGGCTATAGGCTATATATCATCCCGATATTCCCACGGGAGCGAAGTCCTGGGGCACAGCTAGTATTATAATGAATGTGTTGTAATTATCACTTCTATTAATAGGCAGAACGGATAAGGAAACTCTTTCAATCTCATAAACCTTTAATAGCGTTCAAGTATCGATTACGAAGCGAACAGGGCCATTTTATAAAACAAGCCGTACCTTCACTTACAAATATTATTAAATTTAACGAGTATATACGGTATAGTCTTTGTCATGAAATTCGCTGACATAATCAGAGACAATGTTTGCAAATAACAAGAGAATGACATAGGATACTTATAATCTTGGAAATCCCACGAGAACGGGCTATATACGCGGCGAAACCGTATATAGTCCGTTCTCGTGGGATTTAAACTTAATAATTTTAATAATTTAAACTTCAAAAAACAACTGCACCGCGTGGCACGCTCCCGTAGCATAATATTATATACTATCCATTTTCCGGGATAAAATATAGCCTATTCGGAATCGGAAGAATCCCTCTAAGTAATGGTAAAAGAAATTTTGAAATCGGTCCAGTAGTTTTTGAGCCTGTTCAATACAAACATACAAAAATACAAAGGTTTCCTCTTTATAATATTAGTGTAGATAAACTATTCAATGAATATCGATCTTAACGATTTAAATATTACTACAATATTGTGTCCCAAAATGGAATAAGTGCAAGCATGCTCCTTAAACCTTATAAACTTACTAGCTGTACCCCGCGGTTTCACCCGCGTAACTTCTGATTAAATGGCAACTCCGGGATTCAAAGTAGCCTATATGTTATTCTGAACCCTTATCTATATGTATACCAAGTTTCATCACAATCGGTTCAGTAGTTTTTGCGTGAAAGAGTAACAAACATCCATACATCCATACTTACAAACTTTCGCCTTTATAATAGTAGTAGGTATAGTATTATATTATCTGTGGTAGTAGGATAAGTGAGCGTTAAACGTCCTAAGATATAAGTAAGGGCAGCTCATTTGTATGCAAATTAGTGAGAATAGCCTATTCTATTGATTGGCGATAGGCCACGTTCTTACATTATGCATGAGGCATAAACTAGAATGCTTGCGTTGTAACAGGTAAATATCATGTAATTTTTAATGTTAACACACGTCGGTTGATGATTAACGTTAGTTAAAGATTGTTCGCTTTTAATAAAAATAGCCATTAAAAATATATAGCAGGAAAAACAACGTATAAAAGGTTTTCTAACGCATTTCGATTGTGTGGGCACTACCTTACACAATATAGGACAATTAAATATTGTCATTCGTATTTTATGGCAGTCTGTGAAAATTCTGTTAAGTTCTGTTTTTTTTTATTATTTAAAATGTCGACCTATCAGTCTAAAAGTTGAAGGTTTAAAATAAGTCGTAAATTTAGAAAAATATTTTTTCAAACAGACCAAATAATAAAAAAGTATTCATATTGTCATTGTTTATATTATTGATCACTATATATAATACAAAAGTTTGTGAGGATTCATGTGTGATTGTTACTCTTTTATGCAAAAATTACGGAACCGATTGTGATGAAACTTAGTATACAGGTTCATCTGGTTCTTAAACAGAAGAAGCCTTCTTTTCCTTACTCCGGTGGTTAGTTGGTTGAAAACGCTATAAGTATGTATACTATTATTTTTTCAAAACAAGCAATTATATTATATGAAACATTTTGAAAATTTACTTTCCATTTCCTAGAAAAGGTTCATCACAAGTTTTATTTTGTCTCTATAAGGAAAGGAATTCAATTTTGTGTCACGAAAAATATGAGCAGACTTTTAAAATAGAAAACACCTAAAAAGGGAAAATGAAAATTCGACGACGCGAAAAAACGTTAAAGATGAATTTTACAGGGTCCGTGAAAAATGTATTTTAGTGAGAGAATGAAATCATTAATAATCCTGTCGGCGTTGGATATTAAAAGTGTCTTGTTGGAAATAGGGGTATGGGGCATATTAAGGTTAGGTCCCGTTGGTACTGAAACAGATTACGGTCTAAATAAGTTAATTCAAGCGTATTTCTCCTCACAAATCGATCTTAATATTACAAATGTGAAATGCTCGGAACCCACTCTTTTAGAAATGGGGTGGCGACACATGTATTCTAACCCGTTAAATTTTGTATACGGATAGACTGGATTAGGTTATAGGAATTTATTCGAGTAAAGTAAAGCAGGTAAATAATTTCTTATGGATAACATAATTTATATTTCAATTTTAAGAAGTTGAAATGAGAACTCTAAACCAGTATCTGGGAGCAGTATCAAAACACACATTATAGTATAATCTTGTGTTTGTTTTAACGCGAGTACTTTCCATTTTAAATAAAATACTTTTTAAAGGATTTTAAACGCGGTTTATTATACATTATTTTACATTATTATTTAACCCGACGTTTCGAGCACTTTACAGCGAGCGTGTATTTTATTTAAAACACACATTATGCTTAAATTAATACTGCAAAATTATTTTTTTTTACATAAATTTATTTGTTTCCTATAAAAATGTAATAATAAAAGTAAAAAAAAAATCGTGGCAAAATAATAGCTAGCAGTATAATATAATAACCGTGCAAAATCGTTAGTACCTTATAAATAAAAAAATAATTACACCCAAAACGCCTAGCCGTAACGCTATACTAAAGCCTGTTTACGATATAATAGCCTGCGTAATCGGAAAAGAACCTTTTCAACCTCATATTGAAAAACACACAAAATTTATATACACTTTAGCATCCATTGCTCGTTGGATATTGAAGGATTGATTTATAAGAACAGTATATGCAGCAATGTACTTCAAATGTTAAAGAAAGTTCGTGTAGATTATTTTCATGGTAGGTGCAGTATCGCATTTCGCTCTGTGAGTGAGAGGTTCTGGATCCAGCTGAAATTTAACACCAATTTGCAGGTAAGTGGTGGGCGATCAAGAAAATTTGTTTTGACGTGATCATGCTTTCAATAAACGCGGTTATGGAAACTATTTTGAATTCACATTATTAAAATAATAATAAAATGTTAGATGTCGGTCTAGCAGTTTTTGTGTGAAACCATTAGAAACATACATTTAACAAGGTTAATTGATAATTAATTAAAATAAAACGTAAATCCTTTCTTTCCTTTTTTTATTTCCCAGCGCCATTTTGAAATTTTTATAGCCTACGTCACTACCACAATTCTAACGAATCCAACATCCCACTTGTCAAAATCCGTCCAGCCGTTTGCGTTGCAGTGCGTGCCTAAGAAATGGGCATACAAACATACTAACTTACAAACACACTTTTGAAGTGAAAATAACTGAAAAATATGACCTTCCTTCTGTCGCAGTCGGGTAGAAACTAAAAAGACTAATGTTTACAAAATTAACAATGAAAAGACCCTTTTTAAATCTGTTTTGAAATTACAATAATTGCCAATAACATTCTTAACAGCGTAATTTTCCATTACTCGCTTTAAATGAAAAGAAAAAAGTATATACTATGGTTTACAACAACACTTGTGTATATATGTTTAACAACAGTAGTTGCTCTATGCCTAATTAATTCTGTACTTTAAATAAACACCGGTCATTCACAGATAACGTATGTAACGGAAGCGCCCGTAACACTCAACGCTCAGTTAATCCAAATACCAACTTCTTGGCACCCAACACAGTATCATATATATATTTACCTGTAATAATACAATGTACTTGATACCAATGATATTAAATAACTATAATATTATAGCTTCCCCGACCGATATCGGTCATGGTGGCCAATCTTAATACACAGGAGATATTATAGTGCGCAAACACAGGTGCACTCTCTATTCCTTTACTCTCATAACCAGATGGGACGGCAGACCGACACGACGGGAGAGAGATCAGGCGCAGAACCGACGGCTTTACGTGCTCTCCGAGGCACGGGTTGTTTCAACACAGCCAACTTCCAGACTCAGGGCTGTTACTATGATTTCTTTGTCAGAAAAATCCCAATACTTCTTTTTGTGACCCCATCCGGGATCCGAACCCGAGACCCCTCGATCTGTAATCAAAGATGCAACCACTAGACTAACGAGATCAGATAATTTTAGGTAAGGTAGGCAAGCAAATAGGCTAGTTGACTTGTGTCTAACTACTTAATTTTATCAAAATATGTATTTGAGGCGATTACAACTGTTACATCGATAACTCTCTTTTCTCGTATCACCAAACTATCGGATTTATTTTTTTTGACGAGACAAAAATTGAAAAATGTCACCCCCACCTCGTTACCATTATGAATGTTAGCGATAAAAAGGACCGATTGTGTATTCCTTTGCAAAGAAAATTGGCATGTCAGCGAAAAAAATTGCTGTTGTGTACGCCGTTATGCACTCGTTTACTGAGAATTTTCAGCCTTTTTTCACAATTTAAGTAAAAGTGCAAAAATAAGGCATTTTTTCAACTTTGACATTATTTACAAGTTATTATAAGTTATTCTAATTAGCAGTATTTCAAAGACCCATTGATCCAATTTTTATATTCGCCAAAATGGGCCTTGAGGCTGCATATAGCATTTTTTGATATTTCTCATAGAATTTGTCCTTAAAAGCCCATTTTAAAAATTAACCCTGTAGACATATAGATCTTATAATTACACATGTATAATAACACGATTTTCATTTATATGACTTCTAAATATTTAAATATTAAAGTCATGCCTAATTAATATTTAATCCATTTCGCTAGTAATTTAATTCAAACATTGGAGCGGGATGGATATACGATGTGCTCTGAGTGGAAGGGAGAGGCAAAATGTTGCAGAGTTGCGAAATGTGATGTTCACAGTTCGCTTGCGAACCGCACAAAGACTTGGGGTCGCGGGAAAATTTTTAGGGAAATTTCCCTGATATTGGGGAAAATCTAGTTTATATAAAATTCAATTTCTTACATTTTCTGTATAGAACTAATCATTACGAAAAATAGAAACAATTAGAATATGTATTCATAAAGACAAAACGTTTAAATACAAGAAGTCGAATAGTACTCTAAATTATTGAGATCGTTATGAACAATTACAATACTTTATATCGAGAAAACTGCAATCTATGAAAGTTAGTTCCAAAAACAATTATTTTAATTTTGTTCAAAAAGCCTTTACATACGAACTCTACTAAGGTTTATACTTTATAGCAATAAACAACTTTTTCATTTTTGAAATATTTTTACTTTGTAGAGTTTACAACACAGAACAATACAATGCGTTCCCAATAAAACTTTGCTCCAATTAGCATTATAAGCTGTTTAAAAGTAGCCGAATTAATGTAGCCTAGATGTTATTTTTAACCTTTACTTACAAACATACCAAGTTTCATAATAATCGTTTCATATATACATGAAACATACTTTCTTACTTACAAACTTTCTCATATATAATAGCAGTAGGATATTTGACTGGCTACCACCCCGCCATGGAAAGTCGGCCAGAAGAAGTATTGTACTGTTTCGTACGGTGAATGATTTCCACCCCAATGTTGATGAACTGGCGTAGGCACTAAACATCAGGTGAATCGCATGCCTGTTGTGACACAAAAAGGGAGTTTGAATTTCGAAGCACGGCAACATTAAGGGAGTGCGCTCCCGCCCGTTCGGAGCACGTTCCATTTCACATTTCAGTCGTTCGACCAAACGCAGCGGGAATCGCCGCGCCCGCCGTTCCAATTTTAAACATAACCCATTCGATTCCTGAACGAAACGACAACAGCTTTAACGTTCTATAATCTGTATTTTATAAAACAAAAAAGGTTCGTGCTAAATTAGAAAATTCATTAGTGTATCGCATCTGTGCGCGCCAGGTGAGTGAAGCATTTAAAATTTATGAATGTTTTTGCTTATGAAGAGCCGTTTTGGTGCAAGTTTGAAATGAAAAATTAATTTCTGAAGAGGTATTCAGGTGTGCTTCGTGCTTTTAGTTTGATATCTCGACCGGGTTTTGTGTGGGTTAATTATTGTGTTATATGTGTATAGCTTTTTACGTAGACTGATATTCGGAACAAAAAGTAGTTTAATTAATGTAGAGACACGAACACACACACACACACAGCCAGTAATTAAAAATCATAAATCTAAAAATTATGGCTCTTTCACCGTCAGTTTCTAAATTTAAAAGTAGTCGTTAGCAATTTTAAATAATAATTATACATTATTATTAACCTGAGGTTAATAATATTTTATTTTATCCTAAAAATCGAAAAACTCCATATTTTATGGAAATTAACCATAGTTTATGTCAAATAAATAATTTAATGTTTTTCAACACATTAAATTATTTATTAAAATAATACGAATAACCTTTATAGTCAACTGAATTGTAAGGTACAGTCGGTAGGAATAAGTTTAATAAATATAAAAACATAAAACTTCTTAACATAATAAAGAAAACGCTATCAAAATCAGCGCAATAATTTAAGAGTATAATATAGTATATATAGTAGTAATTTTATTAAAAAAAAGAGTTATACATACGTTCAGTTTGTTCAATAAACAAAATCTTTATTTAAGCACAGTTTTTCCAAAAATGGTACACATTATCATTACATAGATTACAATTTTTATTAAATTCGTTATGTTAAGTAACATATTATTATAATAGATTGCGGTTTCTATGGAAAACAACTGAGAAAAAACTATTTTGTATGTTGCCCATGTCCTAAGTAATCTCAAGTTAATTTATAATAAGAAAACCTCCTTCAGTTAGTGCAAATAACGAATGAACATCCACTAAAAAGGGAGATGCATGAACCCCACTTTTTAGTGGGTGTTATAGTCTTACTAGTACTTATACTTATAAATGCGAAAGTTAGTGAGGATGTATGTATATTTCACGTAAAAAATACTGAAGAGATTTGGATGAAACGTAGGTATACATGTAAGTAAAGTTTCAGAATAACACATACTTTTAATCCCGGGATTCCCACGGAATCTGTTGGTTCGCGTGTGAAACCGTAGGGCGATGCTAGTAAGTAATATTTTTTTTTACAATTTTTCTTTAAACATAGTATAACTACAAACTAAATACAATTTTACAAACAAATAAAAAAGAAATGGAAATATGAAGTATTGCCAAGATTAATTAGAGGATCGAAAACCACTTAATAATATTCTTCCCTTCCAATTTTTAGAGTAGAGTGGAGACGTGTTAATAAAAGATTGGCCTTTTATTACACCTCAAAGAAACGACAATATGTAACTATTGGCTGCGTCTATTGTAATATTTAAGAAAATGCTGAAGGCAATGAAGTTCAAACTAAACTACAGAAAAGACTACATCCTACTATCTATGTATGTTTGTTAGTAGTAGTAGTTAGTCACGCAAAAACGACTAAACCGATTATGATGAATCTTGGTATACATTTAGGTAAGGGTTCCGAATAACATATAGAAAAAGGAGGAAAGAAAAATATATTTATTCACTAGAGAGAATCGAACACTACAACGTATAAAATTATATAAAAAGAGTAAAATATAAAGAAAATAAAAAAATATAGACTACTTTAAATCTCGGAGTAGCTACGGGATCAGCTGAAACCGCGGGGCGCGGCTTGTAATTATTATCTATTGCGTCTGATTACTAAAAATATTTAAAGTTTTGTTTTCTATAGACATACTTTTTACAACAAGAAGATGATTAACAGGAAATAAATAAAGATAATTTATCAAAAAGCGTTTGTAATCAGCTAAAATCCTATCCTTATCGTTTTTTATCCTACAATCCCTCTTCCTCATTCCTCAAGGGACATAACATTAATGCTAAATAATACAGATTTAAAAATAAAATCCTCCTTATTCTAATTCTCCTAACTTCCTTACTAATATATTGTATACTAGCTGATCCGCGAGGCTTTGCTCCCGTAGCATGATGTTACTTAAATTGCAAACGAAAGAAAGAAGAAAGAAAGAAAGAAAATACATTTATTTACAACAACACACAATACAAAAAAAAATAACACAAACATTTGCTGGTATGACTAACACATATGTGTAGCCACGCTGATTTTCAGCAAACGCAGACTGAACCCTACGAGATTTATCAAAATAATGTACTAATTTTTATATACAACGTTCACAGTTTTTCTGTATTGTATTTAGTATCAGCATTAGGGTCGATAGTAGCCTATAAAATATAGCCTATGTTACTCGTGGATAATGTAGCTTTCCAATGGTGAAAGAATTTTTAAAATCGGTCCAGTAGTTTTTGAGCCTATGCATTATAATCAAACAAAGACACAAATAATGTTTTCCTCTTTAGTACATATTAGTGTAGAAAAGTGTAGATTAATATTTATATATTTATTATTATAAATGCAAAAGTAACTCAGTCTGTTTGTTTGTCTCTTCTTCATGGCTAAACCACTAATCGGATTTGAATGAAATTTTGTACAAATATGGTTTGAAACCTGAGAAAGGACACAGTATACTTTTTATCCCAGAAATCCCACAAATAGAGGAAATATAGGTAAAACCGCGGTGTACAGCTAGTTTACTATACAAAAGCTACTTACATTGAAAACCTGAAGAAATGCAGTATTTAGCCTGAAGTTACGCCTTTCACCCGTTTGTGTGGGATGTAGGTCAGTCATTGACGAAACTCTGAAAATTTCGCTATAAATTATAGTTGGGTTCGTTAAATGTTACGTTTTGGAATATTTTTTAGTATATTTTATCGCGGGTTAAAGGATCATGTCGGTCATCTGGTGGTAAATGATCATTGCCATGCTCATGAACATCTGTAACATTACAGTCGTAGATGTTTCGAAGAAAAGCGCCCCATAAGAAAGAAAAGGGCTGATTTATTTATATACTTTTTATTGATTTAACGATACGTGAGGCATCGATAATTAGTTTATTAAGACGTTTTCTTGATTATAGTATTAAGACGTTTCATTCCCCTTGATGAAGGACCCCCAAATCGGTCCGAAAGTGTCGGTCTATACCGAGTTAAAAAGCAGTGAGTATAAACCAGTCTTAATACAATTAACAACAAACAATATTACAAATATGGTTAGATTTTTTATAAGTAAGAAAGATAGAAGAAGAACAATTAAGAAATAAATAGAGACGTATAAAATAAGTCAAAAGAACACATAATATAAAGTACCCAAGTATTCCAATAAAATTTCATGAAAGTACCAGGAGAGCAGAAGTCATAAAGAAGTATTTCAAAGAACCTAGCCTGTGTACGCTGTAATTGCTTCCTCTATAGAAACGGCCGCGTTGTGTGAAGTGGCTACGTAGGGCTGCCATATAAATAAGTGCAGTGCTGCATTCATTATTTTTATTTAAGTTTCCAACGTTTTAAAGCCTGAAAACTATTTTAGCATGTTGAATTTTGTTCGGAATTCTTCTGGCCCTGGTAGAATTAAGAGCGTTGCCTACCTTAACATAATATATGTCATAATCGCAGTATCATTTATATTTTTAATAATTTCATTATCTGTGTATGCCTCATGTGCTTCTGTGTTTATATCATGTTGTTGTATATGCTTCTTTGTGAATTTGTGCCCATGACTATAAGGTGTTACATAGCTAGCGTTTCATTTGTTGCCTGAAAACTATGTAACACCTTATATATCTAATTTGTATTACTTTTTGAAACTACTGACTATTATTAATAAATTTTAAACAAACATAAATGTGACAATTCGACAAACTAAGTGTTCTTTTTAAAGGCTATAAGTGAATAGTCATTTAGCTTTTTTTTAATTCAAAAATAAAAAAATGTCAACCCTACGCTATATCGGTTTATTTATACCCTGTGCAATTTAAGAGCACACTCCAATATCAGCGCAATTAATGGTCTTGCTGCAGTTTTTTTTATTAACTAATTTAATAAAACAATGATATTAATTTCATTGTAACAACGACGCCTTTTTACTATTGTACAAGCAGAGAGTACTATACGAGCTATTATAAATAGAGAACAAAACCAGAGCAAATACCTAGCTTAGCATATTGCGATTTGCTTGTCGAAGAAAAATAATCAATATTTTTTATTTTTATTTCTTTGAATACCCAGCCCTACCCTATATCGTATTTAAACCTTTTGTAATTAAAGCGTACAGTCCTATATCAGCACTCACAATGAAAGGTTCAGCTAAAGTTTTTAAGTTAACTGGTAATTTGTTGCACTTTTTAATGTTGAGTTAACCTATAATTCACGTCATAAAAAGTCCGAACGGAAGACCAGCGGATACCTGCAACCAGATGCTGAGTTCGTACCTTTTCGCACGAATTATGTGCATGTCTTTTTATTGATTTCATTTTGAACATTTTTTACTTTATCTCTGTTAAGTATATGTATGTGCTATTGCAAATAAATATCTTTCTGTCTTTTTTTATATGGATTTAAAGTACATTCTCCAATATCAGCACTCACAATTCATGGTTTTGTTGCAGTTTTAATGTTAACTAGTAATTTGTTCACTTTTTAATTCGTTGGCAGCCCTAATCCGAGTATTTATACAATTAAAGTGCACAGTCCAATATCATGTTAAATGATAATTTGTTTGTGTGTTAACGTACAAATGTAAAACCAAACTCAGGTATTTCAAGTAGGCATTATTTATAAGACAAAAAAAAATTTTCTCGACCATAATGTCAAATAATCAAAATATTAGTCTCGTTTCCAGACTTTCACAATTTTTTTAACCAGACAATCGTCAAAAAGAGAAAGTGAAAATTCTCTAAGCGATGGTTATCTTGTTTATTTGTCTGTTTAATTTACTTGAATCCCTAATAGTTTAGTAGTTTAGTGTTTGGGGAATATATTTTGAGAGGACATTATTATACATATATAGGTGTAGCGTAAAGAGTGGATAATTTGGTACCTGCAGATAAAGGACTTTTTGACGGTCCAGAAAATATTTAATTTTCAGTAAAAGTCCCTTGGTTTTCGAGATATTGCCTTTGGAATTTCAATGAAACACGCAAGATTTTTCTTAGTTTGGCGCCCTGTGACCATTTTCTATTTTAGTCCATGTTAGGTTAAGCTTAAGGGAAAAATAAGCAAAACATGAAGTGTAAGTTAGATCTCTGTTTAAAAAATTATGCATATGCCCCCTAAAACCATAATTGATTAGTCGATAATGCGTGTCCAGGATATGATTTCAAACAGTTTTTTACTTTTTTTTATTTTCGAAAATTATGAATATCCCCAAAACCTTTTACTGAGCATAAAATGTAGGTTCTGAACCGTTACACCGTCTCTTATCTGCAGCTACCATATTTATATCTATACGCAACACCCTGTATATAAAAACAATCTCTTATAATAGTAGTATCAATTATGACGTAAGGTTTAAATCATCATCGAACATTGTCGTACGGAATAAAAGGATAATACCAGATTAAAGGCTTTCCACAATATCTAACTAAATAATATCTTTAAGTACATAAGCTTCCGGTTCAATATTGTACCCAAACAGTATAATCTATTTCAGGTCCAACGTCTTTACTAATAACATTTTGAAGTTTGTCAACTAGGTACGATTTACGGCCGTTTTCAACATTCTATCTATCCCTTGATTTGCTTACTAAAGTCAGACAAATATATATATTTGCACTTACTGTTATTTCAATATCCTATCGACGGATAGCCTTTGCTATGAATTTTGACAATCTTACGTCATATAATCTGACATAAGAATTAACAATCTATTCATAATCTTTTTATGCATTATTGAAAACGGCGGAAGTGGTGTACAAGACAAGCTTTCTTGGTTCAGTGGTAAGTAAGCGTTTTAATTGACAGTCTGGGTTCCATTCCCGGCGAAGACGTAATAAAATGCTACGATTACCATCAATTTGTCTCTAAATAAAATTAGTCCAACAAATGGATTTGAAATAAATCCACTCTCAATGGAACAAAGGGAGAGTTTTAGAGTCTCATTTTACCAGGAGACAAGAATAATGTTGTTACATCAAATCAAATCAAATCGTTTATTTGGTACATATATTTGGTACATATAATATACATTGGCACGACGGACACCCCAACTAGGTTCTAGGACATGTGCTAGAGGCGACCGACGTTTCTTCACCCGAGTCTCATTACAATCATGCACCTCATCTTACATGAAACGCAACCCTAATAATATTTTAATAAGTTTGATTGGTTGGTATCTTTAATGCAATTTCACATAATTGTATTAAAACAATATCCAACGCCACTCACTAGTCTCAAGTTTGTCAAAGTTTGATCCTTCTGTATTAGTGGTTAGTACCAGGAGACAAGAATCCTGTAGAGGTATAAGACAAGCTAAAACGCAACAGACCGTACTTGCGCTCAATTTTAATTAAGTAAAATCTCTTGTTATAGAGAATGTTATTAATACACTTAAACCACATTGTCTAGGAGAATAACTTTAATAATAAATGTTGATGTATAACAAGACGGTAACAGAAGAGAATACAATATATTTTTATTCACTTAACTTTATATAACTAAGTACTTTTGAATGAAATACTTGTGAACATCATTATAACGAAAAAGAAACATATTTTAGTTCATTGTTTTATTTTTTTTAAATTCTTTTATTAACGTTTTTAATACTTTAACAGCTATCTCATAACAAAAGCGAGCAATTTTATAAATGGGTTATAATGATTAAGGCAGATTTATTACGACAAACGGAAAACATGATACTTCTTTCCTCCATAAATAAACATATTATTGTAACGCTTCTTTATTAAGTCAATTTCTATACTAAGTTTTTGTCCAATAAGATTCAAATCGTCATCAACGCAATTTTCAAATTAAGCAGATTGTTGTATAAAAATAACTATAAACTAAAGATGTTCCTAGTAAAGATTTTAACGAAGAAAAATTCATAATACAGCGTGCCATCTTAAATATTTAAGCCGTATCAGATTTAGTATTAAACAAAGGGACAATTACGCAAAACCTTCCATAATTTGTATTCAGGTAATCCAACCAAGACAAATTGTATTCCAGGATTATAAACCGAATACACGGCGAATTTGTGTAAGTCGCAGCGGAATGGGACGGAGATATACATTACACTGAGCTAGAAAGGGATGGGTGGTATAAATAATTCATAGTTTGAGATTCGCTGCATAAATGTCGTCATTTCAGCTCGGAATAATGATGTATTTATGTTTTATTCAACTGTCAACGTCTAACTGGTAATGCTTTTATATCGGCTACAAAAGTTGGCGTTGTTAAAAGATTGCTTGACGGCAATTATATTCTGCTATAATTGTGTCTGTTATTATAATATCAAATTAAGTTTGAATGATGTTATCAATTTGTGAGTATTTAATCGTATTTATTTTCTAATTTGGACGAGACTAAATTATTTAATTATTTTATTTGCTAAGTACATTTTTTACACAAAGCTTTGTTTAATTGGAACATGTTTAATTAAAGTCATGATATACTTTGTTAGGCTCTTTAAAATTAACGTAACTTATAAAAAAAAAAATTGCTAACGAAGATAAAAATAACTTTTCTTCTAGTCTATCACATTCATCATTATTTGTTTTACCCGTGTAAAAAAGCAGTAAGTACAAATCTTTTTATCTCAACATTAAAATAATAAATACACAAAAAGAAAAAAGAAAATTTACCGCGTAAAATACAACAATATCATTTACACAATTAAATTGTATTTCAACTCAAATGAAAGCAAGAAATGTTTATTAGAATTATGACTGTTTTGAGAAAGCGCCTTTCGTACAAATTATAGGAAACGTAGTTCGTAAATCTACAGAGAATTCCTGGTAATATTTGTTGCGAAGACTTCTTGTGCGTTATAAATATCATAGTGTTTCGAAAAGTTCTCAAACAAACAATCAAAAATAATTTCTATTCAAATGAGTTTTGGCAGTGTTTTATAATCTGCTACTACAGTCATCATCATATTTGATGAACATTGTAATTTAAAAATTTGTTCATTAATGGCCTAACCAAAATTTTTATAAGCCTGCTACTATAGTTATGTATTTTTTTATATGAAAAACTGTTCACCTTACATTTTGCAGAGTTTTACTAACATGTCGTGGATTGATTAGTGTCAAGTATTGGCTCGCCCCGACCTAGACCTCGACCTTTCATTTGATATCACACACGGCTATATTCATATGAAATTCGCCTATTTCATCCCCCTAACTTCGTTACCCTCCACCGATTTCGCTTAATATTTTTCTTTATTTCAACTATTTAGTTACGAATTTGCCTCATAACGGTAAAACTAGTCTTCATTATTGCACATATTTATTTTACTTTCATTACTTTCAATAAAAAAATATAACTCCCTTTCTGCTACAGTTATAAGCGATCGTTCCTGTTAGAAATATATTGAATAAAAACGCTCTACGTCACTTTACTCTGTGCAGAGTATTATGAATATTTAAGCCTATAAAAATAAGCCCTGTCTAGAAAAACAACCATAATACAGACTTAGTATTGTCTGAAATGTTATTACGGTATGAATGAGGGTACTTAGAGAAATTGCTTGCTCGATGAGGGATACTGTTTGTATGAACATCACTTTTACACAATATTAATTCATTTACTAAGATTTCAGTTAGGGATTAAAAATTTGCTTGAGCACTTCACTTGAGCCCTATAAGTTTGGTATCGTTAGATAGGTTCCTTACTATTTCCTATTTTAGGAATACGGAGAAATAAATGTGCAAAATCACTATTTACGCATAATATTTCAGTTAACTTGTAAATTGCAAATACCAAAAAGAAATATAAAGTAAGTTAGTAATTAAAAATTTGCTACTGTTCGGCAGTTTTGCTACTGGAAACTGCAGCATTTAATTTACATTCGTTTTTTGCGAGTTTTATAAAGAACAGTTGTAGGTCACTAAACGTGCAATACCACTGGGCCGATTATGATGAAATCTACACAGATAGTTAAAACCTTTTAGGGAATCCTGTTATACAAACCTCTAGATGAAATGGTGAAAAACAGGAACTTGTAGTTTTTATTTCACGTATCGTTGTGACTGTGTATTTGTGTATCTATCTTTAGATCGCTTTTAGGTTAAAGCTAGTCTACACTATTATTATATTTGATTTTTTGTTTGTGTTTGCATTGAATAGGCTCATTGGAATTCTACATTATCCCTGATGAACATCCTACTAATATTATAAAAGTTTTTTAAGTATGTGTGTTTATTACTCACGCTGAACTGATTGTGGTGACACTTGATATACATATAGGTAAAGGTTCAGAATAACATACAGGCTTCTTTTAAATTTCAGAATTGCCACGAGATTAGAAGTTAAGCAGGTGAAACCGCAGGCCACGGCTAGTAGACTCTATAACAGTGGGCAAAGCCGTGCGGTACACCTGTATCTAATAAATTCCTCAAAGTTCAAACATATTTTTCCTTCCAATTACATATTATAATTATGTTTATCGTTTATAACCCTATTTAACCTTAATTCTACAGCCGAAACTTAACTATTCCGTGAATATACAAACGTAAAAACAATGAATGTAAAATAACGTGGCAGTCAATTTCCATTTGTAACACAAAGGAAAGGTAACCGTATGTTAAGTGAATAGGGTTTATATTCAATTAAAACGGCCTCGTAATTAGTAATTTCGTTTTTCGGAAACTTCCTTTGTGGATACCAGCATTACCACAATGAGGTTTCAAATTATATCGTTTTAGGGTTCTGTAGGAAATCCTTTATAGCGAACATATAAAACGGCTTTAAATAATTGTATGTTTTTTCCCGATCTATTATGATTCTTTTATAAGAAAAGTGTTCGTGTATTGTTATTGTGTATGAATTAGAACTATTTTCAAATGGTAGGATAAAATTTAGATTTTTTGATTTTTTAGCTCTATACAAGTAAAGTAGGGAGTTTCTCTATTATATGTGGGGTGTCCTAAAAATATACATTTCCACTGTTCAACTAATATTCCGAGAACTATGACCATTTGCGTTCGCATTAGCATTGCCACGTCCGTTCAAAAATATTTATCATAATAATAATAATAAATCGTTTATTTAGGTTAAAACAGCTTACACTATATACATTGATAACATCTACTAATACATCATGCATTTCCTTATAGATATGAAATTTCTTTAAAAAGAAAATAATAATGACAATTAACTATTTGTAAGCAGTAAAACCCAAAAAGGAAATCCACTCAGTATATGTTGAAACAGCGGTTCCAACACTGATTTTCAGTGGGTCCTTTAGGTAATGCGCTGACAGAAGCGACAAATACGAAATAATGAGAAAAAAAGACATAAATAAATATCCAAAAGTGTATTTGAGGCAACTTGAAATTCTAATAGGTATTATTAATAGCTAAAATATGCCAGAACTGCTAGCCAGGTTGGATAATAGAAGAAGCATCAGACAAAAATTTCACCTTGCCCCAAAAATACTAGGACCATTTTTGGGGCAAGGAATCGAAATATAAAATTAAACATGTTGACAAGTTAATATTGCTACAAAGCTACGAGCCGAGCGCTTCGGAAGTCGTAGCAAGGCTACGTAGCAACCGTAGCTCCGTCACTTGATACAATGAATTTTTGTTTGTATTGCAAAGAGATGTGAAGAATCTGATATTCACCTGAAATATTAAGCGATTCAATCATTTTTAGCCTTGTTTTGCTTGAAAAGAATGTACTGTCTTTTTACAAATTTCCTTTTTCCTTATATGTTTTGAACAATGATACTCACAGTATTTTCTTGTGTTTGTTTTAATGCGAGTACTTTCCATATTAAATAAAATACATTTTCAAGGATTTTAAACTCGGTTTGTTATACATTATTTTACATTATTATTAACCCAACGTTTCGAGCACTTTAGAGCGAGCCCGGTCATTTGTGAAAATCGTGTGCCTACTTCCACTTATTTCCCCGAAGATGGTATTTATTTATCCTATGTCATTCAAAGTCAAAGTTAAAGTCATGTCATTCCTATGGGTTTCAAAGAATCTCTGTACAAATTGGTACAAATTTCATCCAAATCGGTCCTGTCGTTTCGGAGCCTATTCAATACAAACAAATTTTTCCTTTCTATAATATTAGTACTGTTTGTTTGTATGTTTGGTTGTCATGAATAGGCCAGAAACTACTGGACCGATTTTAAAAATTCTTTCACCAATCGAAAGCCACGTTATCCATGAGTAACATAGGCTATATTTAATAGACTATAATATATATTAATTTATGCTACTCACCTCTTTTCAAAGCTGTTAAAGTGTCGCATTAACTTCAAGACATTAAGTTTCATATTGTATAGTCCAGGTGATGTTTATTGTATACTGCAGAAGGTTTAAGGCTCGGCGCACACTGAACGACTTAGCAATCCTACTAATATTATAAATGTGAAAGTTTCTGAGGATGTATCTATGAATAAAATATCTAAACTAATATTATAAAGGTAAAGAGTTTGTTTGTTTGAACGCGCTAATCTCAGGAACTACTGGTCCGATTTGAAAAATTGTTTTAGTGTTTGATAGCCCATTTATTGAGGAAGGCTATAGGCTATATATCATCCCGATATTCCCACGGGAGCGAAGCCCTGGGGCGCAGCTAGTAAATAATATAATAAAAACCATTTATTGCATTTCACAAAATTCTTCAACTATAGATATATGATTGAATACTCTTTGTAAGCATTAAAATGCCTGTGACAGGAGTATTCACTCTTCCTTAACACAGTTTTACATGTATGTATATAACGAAAAGATTGAATTGAATGCAGTGCAGAGCACCATAGAGTGCCTCACATTTTACAAGCTCAGTGCGAGACGCGGGGGCGGAGACTATTTTTTTTATTGTTTTCGCCAGGCAGGCGAACGAGCGGGCCGGTCACCTGATGGGAAGTGATCACCGCCGCCCATAGTTGCTCGCGGTGTTAGAGGCAACACGAGACTTTAGGGTGTTTATAGGTTCTCTTCTTGAAGGTCTCAATGTCGTAACTGTTCGGAAACGCCGAAGGTGCTAGATCGTTCTACAAAACATACAGGTGGTGTGGATACACAATTTGGTATACATATAAGTATTCAGTATAATATATAGGCTACTTCTAATCCCGTAGTAGCCACGTGATCAAAACTTACGCAGGTGAAACCGCGGGGCGCGGCTAGTATTGAATAGGTCGGAAACTGAACTTCTGTACAAAGTTGTTGTGACACATTTACTCGAAGACGTTAAGTTTCATATTGTGCATTAAGGTACAGTCCAGGTGATGTTTATAGGTTACTCCAGAAGGTGTAAGGCTCAGCGCACACTGAATAACTTGGTAATGTTAGGTAGAAAACTATATAACTTCTTTTAGGTTGTTGTAAATTTACTCTAAGGCCAGGCTCTACTTATGTGTGAGGCTATCTAGTATTACGTTACTATGCGAGTGAAGACACAGGGCACACACGAGGAAGTATTTTTTGCAGTATAACGTACTAGCTATGCCTCGCGGCTTCACCTACGTAACTTCCGTTCCCGTGGAAACTCCGGGATTAAAAATAGCCTATACGTTATTCTGATCCCTTACTTATATGGTATACCATATACAAATTTTATCATAATTGGTACAGTCATTTTTTTATGAAAGAGTAACACACATATATACATCAATTCTCACAAACTTTCGCATTTGGAATATCGGTAGGATCTGTTATATATTGGAAACTAAATAACTTCTATCTAAAGTCTCCACACATTTATTCTAAGACGTTAAATTTAATATTGTACATTAAAATGCAGCGAAGTGCAGGTAGTGTTTCTTGTATAGACCATAAGGTTTAAGGCTCAGCGTACACTAAACTACTTGGTCACATCATAACCGTTGGAAACTACGTAACTTCTGTACAAAGTCGTTGTGACGTACTTACTTTAAGACGTTAAGTTTAGCATTGTAAATTAAAGTGCAATGTACCCCAGGTGGTGTTTATTGTATATACTGCATATGGTATAAAGCGCAATGTACACTGAACGGATAAGTTATATGTTAGAAATTACAGCTATTTACATGGTCGTTGCATACTATATGCTTTTCGCTTTCCTACTTTTATAATATAATAAATTAGAAAAGTGAACGTCGTATTAACAGTATAAATAAAGAAATATTCAGGGACAATAAGCACCACGCCATCTAATACCCAACTAGGCAAAGCTTGTTATTTTAATTTAATTATATGTTATTTCTACGATATATTTATGACATGGTGAAACTATGGAATCATCTTAAATGCTTATGAAGACACTAACTAATCCGTGCGGCTTCGCTCCCGTAGCCTATGTTACTCGTGAACAATGTAGCTTTCGAATGGTGAAAGAAATTGTAAATCGGTCTGGTATTTTTTGAGCCTATTCATTACAACAAAACACAAAGTTTTCCTCTTTATAATATTAGTGTAGATAAAAGTTTATGAAGGCATAAGCGGTGTATAGACAGACAAACATACATGGCCAACGATGAAGTTTCCACGTTCAGTGAGCGATGCTCCTAACGCATAATTACAATTCAGCGAGGCTGCGAATATTCGATATTGAATATGCAATAATGCGGTTAATATTCACATTTATCGCAATAAATCAACTGCCTATTAATTTTAATCACACTATCCTTACAATACCTTATATTAATGGTAATGCTATATATATTTTATTGTTATATAAATGACTTCCTTACGAGTCTCGTATTTAGGGTTCTGTAGCTAAAAGGTAAAAACTGCAGGCCTACCATGAACTCTTAACGCAGGTCAATT
>LQNK01000529.1:0-30230 GCA_001586405.1 Phoebis sennae
TTGATTTCTTTTGTTCCAGCGCTTTGTTCTTACTTCTACCAAATCAGACCATTTTACGAAAAACTTCTATTGTACTTGCTATTCAATGGACGTCATAACTTTATTAATGGACCGTTGAAAACAATGCGTACTATTTTGAATTTATTATTTTCTAATTTATTTATAAAAACAATGATTACAAGATAATAAAACATGAAAAAATAAACGTAGAATATATTGTCAGTTTTTGATCTAAATTTATCTTAAAATATTGAAGACTTGTTTTACACTATTTCCATAATTAAAAAAATAGAGTACCAGAGAATGATTTTTTGAAATAGCTTGTCAATGCAATATAATATTCAATAATATTTTTAAACCAACATTAATGATGCATGACTTTTGTATTTATTTAATGTGTTATTTTAATTAAAACGTTAAGGTCATTTAGCTTCATGTCGCGACTTCGTCCACGACTTCAACCGTTGCTGTCAAATACACACATTTACAATAACTTTAATAAACTTGTATTTTCTACGGTTCGATCTCGAGTCTCGACACATGACAATAATTGATATAGTATGGTATGGTATTCGTGCTATAAAACACTTAAAGTGAAACAAACAAAGAGCCACTATAAAACCTCCTTTTGAAAGTCGGTTAAAAAATTAGAAATACGATTATAAATCAGTTTAATGATAGTTGTTCTGGTAAGTGGTATCGCGTGCAAAGGCTTCGTTATCGTCTGTATTTCGTAGGTTTTTGCGTCCGTGGGAGGCTCCCGCTGGGAATCGAATCCAATGTAGTTGAACATACACAAAAGCTTTACGCTATTGTTTATGTATTGTAACTCACTAACTAATTAAAGCTTATAAAAACATTGTTATTTATTACAATCACCTTTTTTACACTGTTATAAAATAATATCTTCTAAACTTGTTTTCTTCGCGGATCGGCATAAACAGTAGCTAAGATATACTTTGTGCTTGGTATTGATACTTCTTGATGGAATTGTATATTACTTTTATATACAAAAAAATGTGTTTGTCTTTATTTTATGTCAATTCAATTTTATATGACTTGCGGACTACCTATAAATTTGTTTTTGCGGTTTTTGCGGAATACCTATCATGATTTAATCAAGAATGCCATTTTTTGACATCAATCGATGAGTGTTAAATAGTTTTCTGTAAATAACAAAAATTTCATACTATACTAAAGATTATATCAATAACATCTCCCATACCGGTTTGGTAACTAACACGACACATAAGTCCATACAATGTACGTTACATGATCCAGAGTAGGCTTGCTAATTTATTAGCAGAAAGCAACATAATCTCAGATTACCGCAAGAAAAATCCAACATCAATCTAATCACAGAGTTCCATATAACTAGATAATGAGCCCGGCTCCGCCCGTCGCATTACGGCCACGCGCTCTGATTACGGAGAAAACAAACATTGCACGCATCTTGAAATCATCTCATATGTAATCGTTTTCTTTGAAAGTTTTTATTGGTGAAGATTATTGATTCTAAACACAATTTTATTTATTTACAATTGGCTTATGGTACAACATGGAACAAAAAAAAACAATCATATAATTGTGTCTGTTCTGATGAAGGACCTCTGAAAAGGTCCGAAACTGTCGGCCTCTACCGAATAAACAAGGAGTGAGTGTAAACCGTAATAACTATATAAAACATGGTTCATAGAATATATTATATTCATAGAATATATTATGTTCATAGAATATATTATATATAGAACATATTTCTTTTTTTCAAAAGCATAATAATAAAATTTCAAATTTTCTTAATGTATTAAATAGTTATTAATTAAATCCTACAGTATTTTTCCACAAACATATTTTACAATGCATTATAGACAATCACATTTATAATACGCGCTGATTAAAAAATCATAATAAATGTGGCAACGATATATTCTTACGACCAAAGAGAGTAGACGTAGCTTGATATGCTTGCTTCACATAGCTCTTGCGTATGTGTGTGTTGCCACTTTTCCCAGCCTCATTTACATGCTGCAGGTGCATTCGTCACGTTACAATAACCACTGTACTATGCATTACATTTCTCCCGAAATATCCCGGGAACAATGGGCTGAGGAAATTATTCGAGGCTTCATCATCGTCGCTTTTCCCAGCCTGATTATTTACACGATACAAGTGAATTTGTCACGTTACAATAACCACTGTACTATGATGATAATACAATTCCTGCTAAAATAGTTATGGGTTAAAGAAATTATTCAGAGTTTTATAATATTGTATTTCCTTTGCTCATGTTTATGTTTCGAGTGCACTCACTTTACAATAACGAGTATGCTATGAGAAGTTCTAACATTTCCCACCGAAATGGGCTAAGAAAAAAATATCTTAATTTTCTTTTCCAGACCAGCAGGTCGATTCTGTTAACATCACATATTCGAATTCACTCGCGAATCCGCGTTGAAATGTCAAATTCGTATTCTGTAACATTGTGAAAATCGACCATAGCGCCAACGAGGGACAGCGTAGAGTAGCTGAACTATTTATAAGTGAAAAATGAAATATTTGACAAATAACGGTATTCTGTAATAAGTTTTTGATTAATATTCGGAATCATACTTCGATTTCATACGTCAAATAATACGATAGGTATTTTGTGAGTGAAAATACAATGGAAAACTCAGAAATGTGGGTTTATTTAATTTTTATGCCATTTCTAGAGCAAGGATTGTTACAAAGTTTGGAAATATACGTTCCTAAGTACAACAATGTTTCAAAATATCGCGTTTTTTAAATATTCCGAAGAAAATGTTGCGTGTAGAAGAGACCACTAAGAATTAAACACAAGACCACAAGACCTACACATTGGAAATTATGGAAATTAATTTGCATTCTACATGATTTTTTTAAGGATTTCGATCAAAATAACGTATGAATTTCTGTACAATAAAGATTATAATTATTAAAATAAGATCTATTAATATATAAACAAAGTCTCTCATTGAATGTGTTCTTATTTAAGAAAATATAATTGTATAGGTATTTAAGTTTTAAGAAACCTACAACCATCAACATTTAATGTCGTTTTAAACAAAAATTCGTTACTATTGTATAAAGAAATAATAAAACAGACCCACATAGTAAGTGATGCAAGTTTATTTATCTTTTATTTTTTAAGTTGTACATACTTTTATAAGAAAAACATATTTTAACATAATCAACTTGATCACTATATAATATATCTGACAAAAGCAATAGGCGTTTGGCCATATTAGTAGTAGTAAGTAGGTCGTACGTAGGTCTCCTTCTAATAGTTGCTATAGTTTTCCAGAAACGTTTTCATCCTTGCTTCTATTCGATACATTTTCAGTAATTCCAAACTAAGAAATATTGTCAGAGTAGAGATATAAATCCTCCATCCACCACAAAATTGCCTTCTTCAGCGTCTAAATAATGCTTAAAATGCTTAATTATTGATAATATTTGTAACAATTTCGCTTAGAATAATGACAAATCGGTATTTTGACTTTTCAAAGTCTGAAAATGTCAGAGACTTCATAGTTTATTTTTTATTTGAAAAAAGTATTTAAGGTGTATTAGATGTTTTTTTCAAATAAATCGAGTTTAAAAATTATTTTTTGTGAATAAACGTCTCAATTATAACAATAATGTGTAACCGTGAACGATATTCATTCAAATAATGGTTTATTATTTTTTTTAATGTAATCGTAAATGATCATCTAAAACTGTAACCTAAAAAGGTCATCACTAATTTATGACGTAATTTCACTCGACATATCGAAACTCATTTCACTTCACTTGAGCGACATTGACGTTACAGAATACTAAAAATGTGAGAATCGAAGTGACTTTCGAAGTGAGGGTGAGAGTCGAGAAGAGATTCGAAATCGAAAATCGTGTTTTACAGAATCGACCAGCTGACAATCTATGTTTTGTCATGTTGCTTTAGAAATGCTCTCCAAATAACTTAATGTGCTTATTTTTTTACATAACTAAGTTAGAACAAGTTCGACATTTCAGCATGGTATTTTTTTCTTTAACTTAATTTTTACGAGAATGCCTTTTCATGTAACAAACACACAAACATACAATCTCAAGAACTTTCGCATTTATAATATTAGTATTAGTCGCTAGTCGACTTTCTGTAGTGACAGGAGGTACATAAATACTTTAGCTATAAATATGCATCGTAAATGCCTTTATTTTATAAACGGTTTTATAAATTCCTAAATATGGTGTATAAAACAGTTTATGATAAATTATTTAAAAGCACTTAAGATAAACAATAATTAAGAATGCGTGCCGAGTCCGCAATAAAATTTATAGAGCTGCCATGATCACAATTTAATTATAGACTTTCTAGCGCCAGCACCGTGGTTAGCGCAGAAATATCGGCGAGAGTTGTTGACATTGCTCGTTATACCATTATACTTTATTAATTTACCCTTTCTATATCTATTCCGATGTAGTGTGAGTTTAATTGTGATTAAAATATTTCATTCTTTGATGGTCGGGAAAATTACAGCTTGCGAGTTCATGCAGAAAGAGGAGCTTTTTCTTTAAGTATGTTAATTCTTCAGGTTCCCTATTTTATAGTCCCTTGTTCAACTGTTATTTATCCTGTGTTTGAGGTAAAAAGAATTTGCAGTGCTCCATATCCATATCTAAGGGTGGTAAGGATCACTTTGCATCAGATGACCTGTATTGTTTTCTATTTATTTAATTAATTTTTATTATTACCCGTCTGCGACGGTCCTAACTCTTGGAATATGTGTGCTGGATGGGAACCGAGATGTTATGTGGTGTTAGAATTAATTTAGATTCTTTGGAATTGTGGTTGTTAAAAATTTGTGACAAATACTCAAAATGGTGCTTGCAAAAAAAGGGGAAGGGGAGTTATTGATGTTTTTCATAGATAGGCGACTTTTTTCATACATTATTTACAATTTATTAATTAAAATAGATGGGTAAAAGACGCAATCCCCAAACGCCCGTTACGTAAACAAATAAGTTGAACAATTGAGAACTCAAATCTCCAATGCCAAAATACTGAACCGACACTCAAATTTAAGTAGCTCTTATACTCTCTACCACTTTATAGAAGGGCTTTATGGCTTAAGCAAGAGACCGAATGATATTAAAGCCTTTTCCAAAAATGATTATCTATTGAGGATTTGAGCGTAAGCCGACCATAAAATTATTTTATAACTCATAAGTCGAAAGCAACATCCAGAGTCTCAAGGCAAAGGTTATTTACGCGAACGCAAGTGAAACCAGCGGCTCTGCCATAAAATAGTCGTATTATATGTTTGTACCGGGAAATCTGAAACTCTTCCTAATTGATTCTAGACTTTCTAAGCTAGATAAATTCTTGTTAAACATTATGACCAGTTCGTATAAAAATTAAACGAGTCGTTTTACTTACGGGCCGTTTAATATTGTAAGTGTAGGTCTAAATCGTATATCTATATCCCAAAACTTGGTTCTGATTGATTCATAATTCATATCCACTTGTTAAAGAAAACGATTCGTATCTGTTAACGATTCGTTATACTATAAAGTTCTGTCGTTTAGTACCTTTATATGCGTAAAAAAATATTTAAAAATAAAAAATGTATATATCCCGAATTCGAAAAAATATATAAATCGGAAGGTTCGAGGGGAAGGGGAAAGTTTGTTTCTACCGCCCAAGTATTTTATTATTAGTAGGAGGGGCCGGTCAAATTATAAATTAATAACTGAAAAGTTGTATTTTTTAAAACTTAAATGGATAATAAAGTATGTTTTTCACATTTTGCCACTTATAGTATACCAAAATCCTATTTATCGCAGTAAGTTATACATATTATAAAAAATAAACAAATGTACATAATTTAATAATTATTAAATAATATTTTTTTGAAAAAAAACTTACTCCAAATACAAAAAATAAAATCCTCCCTTAAACACACATCAACACACAAGTGATCATGTTCACTTACACACACACAAAATAAAACTCCGAAAGTTTTGCGTTATTCTCGCGCAATATCGCAACGTCCGTTCCACACCGGAGTCGCGGACTGACTGCCTGACTGGCGAGTGGAGTTTTTTGGAGTCTCGATGCCCCTTCAGGCCCGTGCGCCTGCCCCGTGCCCGACACAGGCCATTGTTGTGGTTTGTTTTGTTGTTTTGCTGACTTTGTAGTCGGAGAGACTGAGTTGCTTCGCGCGTTGTATTTGAAAATTAACGGCTTATCTATTTACATTCGGTGTAACCATCAATATATTATCAACTACCTATATCATGCTCTATCGATGGGTGTAATTATATAATACTCGTACATATAAAATTGATTTCATCAATTGTGTATTTTTTTTACTGTTTTATGCTAAATTACAAATTTCATTTACATTACAGTCGCAAATTTCAGTCAAGGTCAATCATAGTCTAAGGGCATTAGCAATATCTATAAAACTACTGAAAAGTTGAAAACCATATCAACTTTAAGGAAAGGAAATTATTGCCAATTAATGTCCGTAACCAACTAAAAATGAGACTACCTTCAAAAGTCTTATCTTTATAGTATCTACTTCAATAGTAAATGATGTGGAACATAGAATGATAGATTATTATGTATTTTATTTGGTTATTCTTAAATAATAATTTTTAAAGAGTTCAACTCTTACTCTACAAGCTGTGACCCCGCGAGCGCCCGCGCCGGTCTCCGGCCAAATCGTAACTCCTTTTGCATTCTTCACGCTAACATTGTCTTATTTCAACATGGGAACTTTACGGACTATTTCCTACATTTGATTTACTATCGTATTAACTTTTCAAGATGTGCTATGTCATCGTATTTTGAACCCGAAAGCACCTACACTAATTTCGGTGCTGGTTGTTTTTTTGCTTAAGTCGAATATGAATTCTACAGTCAAGGCCGTATTTGTCGTGAGCCCTTCGGCATATAATAAATGGCTTGATAAATCATATAAGTTAAAATAATAGGGCTCTCCTTTTTAAATTAAATTTCATGTAGGTGCGATGCCATAGTTCAAGTAGTAAATGGGCAAAAAATAAAATTTATTTGTCGAAAAAAGGATAATTACCAGGTACGTTTTTAAGATATATGATGATGATAATGATGATTATTGCTTTATTTCCTAGTAGAGCATAGGGTCTAAGTACATTTCTTCCACTCTCGTCGATCTTGTGCCAATTTTTTCGTTTTTTGCCGCGACATTGTTTTTATTTAAATCCTTATTGATTTTTTAATTTATTAAAGTTTAAGGATATATTATAAATAATTATCATTCTTCTAATTCAACCTTGCATCAAATTTCACTATCTTCGTATAAGATACAATATCGACACGATTGCCGCTCAATATAAAAACCTTTATAAAAACTGACCGCGCGAACCGCCATCCGTGAAATTAGTGTTACGGCCTGACGACACTTTGACGAAGCGGATGTAACGAAAGTGATTACTTATAATTAACCCTGAACCTTCAGGATTAGTACAGGTTGGTATGGTAAATGGTAATGCTTACACGTAATACTGTTTATCTCAAGGTAACTTTTTAATCGTGTTCGTAACTAAACGAATTCGCCCGCAATTCAATTTGATCTAATCTAAGGTGACTTTATCTTGAATCAAAATGTTTAGAGAAAGTAACGAGGACATGAAGATGGTAGAATGGTCCGTTATAGTGGAATGAGGTCTTCTAATTTGAATTTCCTATGGGAGCCTAAATTATCATTATACTTACTTACTCATGTGCAAGCAACAGGGTACGCAAAAAGTCAAGAATTTTGTAAGCGTATTTAATGCCTTAATCCATTCTATGTGTGTTTTATAAGGTACAAGTATTTAGCTGTCCAATAAATATCTACATTTCAATCAATTTTAGTAAGTATCATTTTGTAATATTATCAGCTATTGTAAACGTCATTAGAGGTTTTTTAATACAAAAAACTTTTTGAAAATATATCCCATTGGGACGTACCTATATCATTAACTATGTGTTTACCTAATTTCATCAATTAATACAGCGGTATAACTGTGATGGCGGAAAAATAGCTACTTACCTACACTATAATATTATTTGCATGAAAGAATTACAGTGAAATTTAAACTAATAAACTCGTTATCTAAATAATTTTGCAATTTACTGTCATCAGGTGTCAATTATTACTAGATAATTGAGAAATAAGTATACATTCGTGCATTTATGCTGAACTACTGATCCATTACGACCTTGAAAGATTTGCGACTCCAATTTTTTATTACAAATTCTTAAATTACTTCGCTACTTCGGTTACAAAAAATGAGCAATGTTTGCAACATAAAAAGGTTCGGGTATTATTTCTGTCATTGGATACATCTAATATCATTGTAATATTATAATAATATGTATTTTATGAAACACGTGTCGAAATAGCTATTTTCTGTTTCATGACATCTACAACTAAAAGTGACCTTCTGTATTCTTTGAAAAATAATAGATATTTATAATTCAAATTTATAATTATGAAGGTAAACGTTAAAATGGTGATATAAAATGAAACAACTCATTTTTACAATATTTTATTCATACTCCATATTATCTTCAATCCTTTCTTGTTTTACCCTCACTTCTCTATAATCATGGGAGCTATTGCCATTCCTCCTGTACTGATGACTATCATAATGATCTTCAAATTCTTTCTTTACTTTAACTTCATCATTATTCCAATATCTTTTCTCCTGATTGTCTAATGAATCATGCTTTGACCGTTTTGATTTTTCATACCTATTACCATCACTCCTATGTCTGTCCCTTCTATAATTATCATTTGAACGTCTTTCCTCATCATACACTTTAGATCTTTCATAGTCCCTACTATGTGTATTATGTCTATCTTCATATTTATTCTTTCCAATATCCCTATCATCATATCTTCTTTTATCATGAAATCTCTTATTTCTGTCATCATGTTTATCCCTACCTTCTCGCTCTTCATAAAATTTTTTAGACAAACTTCTTTTCCTGTATTCGTCTTCATCTTTTCTACGGTTTTTTTCTCTATCATTATAAGAGTCATCTCTTTTATGTCTTCGTTCCCTGCTATTACTACGCTGTCGTTTGCTTTCCCGGCAGGTTGACCTAGATCCACTGACATTTCTCTGATCATATCTTTTTCTTTCATAATCATATTTTCTCTTCTCTCTCCTTTCCTTTTCAATGGAAGGGCTTCTTTCACGTTTTATCTTAACACTTATTTGTGGCTCTTTGGGTTTATCGCTATGCAAAATTTTTGGTACTGTATTTGAGTCAAGATTATTTCCAACATCTGCTTGTGTATCAGTATATAGCTCCATCTGTAATGCACGATGCAATTTTGTTAAAATCTAACTAAGACAAAGGTGAAAACATTTGTGAGATAAGCCTTTTTACTTTTCTATGACATAACACAAATAAAACAGCAGGAAATTTCAACACTTAAAGATTATATGTAAAAGCAATATGGATTAATGTTGTTTGACAAATTTTGATATTCAAATAATTGTTAAATAAAAATAACCTCTATAGTAATATCTAATATTATTATTATTTTTATGTATAATGCCCATGAAGTTCCCATTATCATTAAAACACTAACCTGTGTCTTAATCACATCTCGTAAAACATCAGAATAGTTCTGAGTTTTAGCCGCGACTCTGTACTTGGTGCGCCGGCGCTTCATATCACGCAGCTCTGCCAATATTTCCATACGAGATTTCGTTTTGCTTTCCGATTTTACAGCATTGACACTGAAATCAATAATCAAAAATTATCCTGAAATTCTTTATGAACATGAAGTATGTGCGCGAATCCATGAGGCACAGATAATTTTAAATGATATCTGGGTATAATTATTCTATGTTTGAGTAATTATAAAAAATATGAAATAAAAAAAAAATATATGATATTTAAATGAACTTCTGTTATGAAAAAGAATTTCTATTAGAATTGAAGTCCTTGATAAGAATAAATAGAATATGGATCTGCTGCAATGCCTTAATTGGGCAACAAGAAAATAAATAATTAACAATGTGTTGCACTTAAGCGAAAATAGACAAATAACGAAATTCACTTACTCAAATAATGCCAGATCAGACAGATCATGGCATGCTGGTGATGAGGCAACAACAGCATCATGGATAGCACGCCTCTCATCTGTTGTGAATGTAGCCTGTATTCGCTCCAGTGTCAGGGGAGGTGGGGCACTCCATCCCTCGCCTTTTATGTTTAAGGAAACCATAAAAAATTGCATAACATTCTGTTATGTCCAATACAATATTAGAAATATTAAATTTATGGACAAAAGTATAGTATTGATTTAAAGCTAATAAAAATATTTCTATAAATAACAATTGTAAAAGTTTAAAAATAACTTATTTCTATAATAAAAAGTGTAAGGAAATATGCTTTAATAAAATACTATAATGTTTTGAGAAAAAATGTTGTGAAACTGTCGGTCTAAAGCGAGTTAAAAAGCAGTGAGTATAAACCATCTCAATACAACAAATAAAGACAAAGTACAAAGGATACATCATAGAAATGGAATTGCCTGTAAAACTGAGTTCTTACACCACTGCAAGAAAATATATTATTTATAATAACTTGATTTTTGCATTTGCAATTTAAAAATTTATATAACCTGTTTATACCTTTATTGAAGCTTGGATTATTGTTAGAAGCAGATTCAATTATAAGTTTAATATCCTCAGAACCTGAAAGAATTATCAAAAATTAACTTTTAAATTATTAGCAAATGTAACGTGTAGCCCAAAAACTAATAGAAAAATGGATCATACTAAGTTTTACTATAGTATTGGCATTAGAGTTTAGTGGTTCAGGCAACATTTTATCTTCAACACCATACCCCTGACTCTTCAACCAACACTGATTTTCATGAATCGCTTGAGTTTCAGGTGGTAATATGTGACCAGCATTGATGGGACAACTTACGGAGGTTTTCTCCTGAAAAGCACCGAGATATAAATTGAATTATAGACGCTGAAAACATCAAAAAAATTCATGATAAATTATCTCATACCGCAAGTAATGTACTGCGATCCCATTGCAAGCTTTGTAGGATCAAAGTTATTTCACTGTCAACATCCTTTATGTATGTTTGTAAATTATGCAGTTCTTCTTGTCGATTTATGCACATCGTTGCAGTAATAAGTTTCACATTGAATAGTAGAACAACAAGTCAACAAAATGTCACACGGCCAAATCAATAATATATCGAAAAATATGTCAACAATTCGACAATGACATTTGACAAAATTTTGAAATTTTGGCATCAATTTGAATAACCAAGAGGGCGCCGGTCAACTTCAAACTTTTCACTTTTGTATGCTGTTTTTCGAACATAAAATAAAGAATTAAAGTATACCTTCTTAATAATTCATTATTCTTACATCATATTTTAAAAATAATAATATACATAATATTATCAGAACATTCAACTAGAAAAAATTTACAGAGTAAAAAATAAAAGACACAGCAAATGTCAGATCTTCACAAAATAGGAGATCAATCAGTAGCGATTGTCAATGATCTGTCAAATTCTTTTTCATGTATGATTTTCCAAGACGTGTGCTTTTTTATGAAATAAATTCTGAATGCTTATAAATAATGGCAGATACCGAGGTATTAAAGGTTCTTTATTAAATACTAGTGCTAAATGTGTTCTATCCGGTGTCTCATGGGTTCGATTATTTACAGGTATTAAAAAAATTGAAGGATGTTCCTTTTAGAATTCAGACTTCTAGTGTGAAGGAGCGGCGTGAAGTAATTGAAGAAATCCAGGATGTCCTTACAACACCAGGTAAAAGCATTGAAAAGTACTGCACAGCGGCATACTATTTGTGTGAATTTATTAGTTACATCGTCTGTTTTCGACAATACAAAACAGTGCTGAGGTTTATTGATCTTTTATATTTACGATAAAGCCCCTTATAAATTTAATACTCAAATATAAAATAAAGAAGGCAGAGAGGTGTGATTTATTTTTTTTACTAAATTTATGGAATGCAAGTGTCTTTTATATTTTTTTTGGCCTAACATGATAATAACCTATAATCATTTCGTCCTTCTATTCCACAGGTATTACGGAGTCGGCCGTACGGTTCGTGTGTCGAGTGTTAACGTTAACATTACACCGATACAGAGACTCCACATCCCAGTCATATGTTAAGAAATTGCTTGCGTATCTAGCCACAAACCATCGGGATTGGACTTTTAAAAATTTTGTACCAGTTTTATTAGAAATTTCAGAGCAATTAAGAAATACATCCACATCGTAAGTATTTGAATACATACTATAATATAAATTGCGTATCTAATCATTTTCTGTTTTGAATACTTAGGGCATGTTAAATAAAACATTTTTTTTTCAGTAAAAATATTAGTCAAAGTGGTTTATATGCACTAAGATGGTCAACAGTGTTAGTAGAAAATGGTTTAAAAGGAGAAGAAGATGGAGTGGATTTTACTCCTCTTGTGCTGTGCCAGGCTAATTTAGTGGCCGTTGTTACTGCAAATGGAGAGAAAAGGAAGAATGAAAATGCATATTCTATGGTAACACTTTAATTTTGAATAATCTGTATTTATATGAGAAACATTAGGATATTTAAAGTACTTGTTTGTTATGAGTTAGAACCCAAACTTAAAAAAGTAAGTTAATTAGCTTGCAGCAAGAGGAATGAAACAGTCAATAATTTTTAGTTGCCTTAATTTCTTAATACTATTTGATATTTACCTAGATTGTTTTCAGTAGCATAATTTTAAAGAATTTTAAAGTGGTATATAAAAATAATTATGTTTTTAGTTGCACACTACCTGGAATGGCATAGGTGTTAAAAAATTGGAGAAATGGTTGGAAGTTCTATTAGCACAGGCCCCAGACTCTGGGCCGCAAGTTTGTATTTCTTTCTCCGCTCTGTGCCGGCACGCCAAACAAATAGACAAGGAAGATTTAATACTGCCACATAAGGTATTTAGATGTTTTCAACTTATTTACCCATTTAATAATAGATATTTTTTTTATTTTGAGCCTGTAGTAGTGTCCCACTGCTGGGCCAAGCCCTCCCTTCCCCTCCTCTCTTTGCTGTAGTAGTCCAGTCTTTTTGGTACCAGTCAAGTTTTTCCATAAATAAATAAGTTATTATTTTCAATTCACTCTTTAATATTACAAAGTCTGTTTATAATTCAAAACCATAGAATAATTAAATTTATGTATGTTTTTTTATGTCAATTTTCAGAATAAGATGTTAGAAAGCTTTATAAAGAGTCTCATCAGTGTAAAAATCCGCCCAAACCCAAACTACATACGTAGCTGTTCCGACCTCTTACATCTTCTGCAACTGGATGACGTCCGAGACACTCTCCTGCCGGCTCTCCACAAGGCCATGCTGAGGAGCCCGGAGACCATCATAGAGACTGTCGGAGAAGTTGTTGACAACTTAAACATACAATTAGATGATTTGGCTGTTGATATAGGAAAAAGTTTAATAGGTAATTCAATTTTTTCCTTGTTTAGATAATTATCTTGTCCTATCTATCTTGATGTAGTAGTATGACTCATGTCATGAGGCATAACCTTATGTTATCTATGATAGTAGTGATAAGTGCCCATCATTGGATTTAATCCATCTTCAAGGAAAACATACTACTCCTAATTATTTTAAGAAAATATAAAACTATAAACATTGTTGAGCAATATTTAGCTCAATGTATATAGGCTAAAATTTAATATCTTGGCATTATTTAAGCCAAGACATTTCTATTTATAATAGGTTGAATGAACTCTTATGTCAAGAGGTATTTTGCATTATAGTCAGAGAATTATTTTAAAATAATGGATAGCGAAAATAAGGCATTAGCTCAAATTTGTTCTTTATAGACTTCAATAAATAAATAAATAAATAGACCATTCTTATTAGTAATACTATTGATTGTTAAAATAATGTAGGTGTTTACTCTTTCAAAACCAACGAGTTTGATGTCTTGCTCTGTAAATTAATTTTTAAAAAATCCAATGATGCAGTTTTTATATTCCTCAAAATTGGCCTCCTTTCAAAATTTTTTTTATATTCTTTATAGTTTAGGATGTGGCTCTGAAAGAAGAAGAGGTCGATCACTTACCGTTAATAAAAATTGGAATGAAATTCAATAAAACGGATTTATAGTCCACCCCATGCCTCAATCAGGGCCACGGGACTTCACTCTACACTATTTATAAGACATAATGTCATTGTACTATTACAGTGAACACGCACTCAAAGGACGCATGGACGCGCACGGCGTGCGGGCACGCGCTGCGGCAGGTGGCGGGCCGCTGCTCCGCGCTCGCGCCCGCGCTCACGCTGCTGCGCGCCGCCTTCGCCGAGTACCACGGCGCCAGCGGCAAGCTCACCTCTAGTGAGGACAAGATTGCTGTCATTCAGGTGAGGACACGATTTTGGCGTTGCTTATGTTTAAATTTATTAAGTACTGTTCCATTTATCGTTTATTTTTCTCTTTAAATATTTCATTTTCATTGTCTGTAGAGGAACAATATTATTTATGTAACAATTTATGCTATGTATACAAAGGAAGAGCGAGATATTCTAACATAAATATTTTATACTCAAAAGGAGTTTTCAAAGAACTAAAGAAATTGTAAAGTAATTGTTACTGAAAAAACATTTTTGATTTTGATTTTTGATATTTTCCACTAGGAGTTACATTTAGTTCTAACAAGTTCATCTTTGGACTTTTCAGTATTCATGATTATTTTTATTTTTTTAAATTTTTCCATTAATTAAAAATTCTGATTATTGCATTAAATAATTTATAATTTATATTCATAACAGGCCATTGATACACTGAGCGAAGTGGCGGTGTCAAAGGAAGACTACAGCGCGCTATTCAACGAGGCGGCGGCGCAGATGTCGCGCGTGGTGGAGTCGGAGTCGCACGAGCGCACGCTGTGCGTGGCGCTGGACGTGCTGCACGCTTGGGCGCAGCGCCTGCAGCAGCCGCTGCCGGACGCCGTGCTGCAGATGTACAAGGTTAGGGTTGGGACACACTGAGAAAAATAATTAATTTGATGGTTAGAGAAATAAGAGCAAATGGCACCCCAACAATTTATGAATTTGGAAAAATTTTACTGTGATCGCAAAACTTTGTCCTAATTTGTCTTTTTATTGTAGTGTGCGTGAACACATGGGTAATGAGTGTGAATCTATAGAAGCTTGCTTATGTATACTGTCAACGATTGAAAAAATAGTGGGGCGCGTCTTCGTGGATGAATTTATCTATAACAGTATTGATTTTTAATCAATCAATTCATTTTTCTGATATATTTTCATAAATATTCAGAGATTAATAGATCAGATTAGATCAAATAGAAATAATTAACAGCTTACAATAATAATATTAACATGATATTTTCAGAAAAACCTGCCGAGCAAGAGCACAAGTCAAGCAGTGCGGATCGCGTACGCAAGTCTGGTGTCGCGGCTGGTGGCGCGGCGCGGCGCTCCGCCGCAGCACGCGGACGCGCTCCGCCCCATACTGCTGGCGGCTGTGGAGAAGGCCGTGCAGCAGCCATTGCAGGTGAGGACTTAAACAACCCATATGGGCTGATGAGCTGATTTTCCGCTCACTTCTTAATAATGTGTCGTTTTAGACGGTTAATTTTTTTTTTTTAATAAATGTATTTTTGCAATTTATTACTGTTTTGAATCCAAGTAATCAATTATTTAGATGAAGAATTTTGTGAAAAAAATGAAATAAATTTAATTTTAATGAAATAACTTATTTTTTTAAATTACTCAAATAGTAAAGATTAAATCAATTAAAATAAAAAAAAATAAAAAAAATGAAATCTTAATTATTTTAACAAAATATAAAACTAATTTTAAAAGATTTAAAAATTGAGTGGCCATTGCCAGCTTGAACATTTTAAACCAATTTTTGCTGTAATGAAATTGTGCCCACATAATTATTTTTTAAAGCAAAGCAAGCAAGCATCCTATATGATATATTTTTTTTATTTCTAGCACCAAATAGTCAGCGAGGGCGTCTGCGCAATGGTCTCCCTCGTGAAGCTGGACAGCGAGCACGAGCTGCCGTCCAAGCCGAGCGTGTGGAATGCGCTCGCGCACGCAGACAAGCACGTGTTGGTGCACGATAGACTGATCAACGCCGCGCAGGACGACGGTAAGACTATACATTTATTCGTTACACTTATACACTGTGAGGCTTGCTATATTCAAATGAAAATTTATACACAAAATAATATCAAATTCCAGTTATGAGTTAGAGGCTGAAATATATAGACTATATATTTTACTATATATAAATGTCGAATATCAAAAAATAAATAAAAAGCTTCCGAAATAGTTGCTTTAATTCATTTGTTTCTGTTTAACTTAAGGAATTGACATGAAAATAGATTTATCAAATTACAAATAAAACAAGCTTTTTTTCACATTCTCAACCAGAATAATAATTTAAATTTTCACCTTCAATAAAATTGTAATAAAGATTTGATCTAAGGTAGCACTATAACATTTACCCCTTTATAGTCCTAATACAGGTGGTGTTGCTATGCAGAACAGTGTTGGAAAACTACCAAATTATTGCCAGCGATAGGAATTCCCCAGTATACAGGGCGTTCATCCTCGTCCTGCTATCCCCTGTGAGGTCGGTGAGGACGGTGGCCCTCAATGAAGTCAAGGAGCTGCTCGCCAAGGAAGATAGGGCCCAAATGGCGAGATATTTAGTGCTGAAGTTGAATGAAGTGCTGGAGGAGGGCAAGATATTCAGCGTGAAGGAGAAGACCCCGCCCGAGGAGAAGGGAGAAGTCACGGGGAAGATGATACTGGATTGTGTTCAAGCTTTATGTTCCTTTAGAGGTGAGTGCAAAGTTTTAAGCGTTAAGTTTTTTGAAATAATAATAGCAAAAACATCCTAAAATACCTGTTTTATTTTATATATTGTATACGCGCATGCTACCCTGGCTTAGCATATTATATACATATCAACTCTATTAAGTCGCTCCATCTAAAAACTTCATGAAATTCCTTCATGTAGTTTTAAACATCTAACGTGCAGGCAAGCAAGGCATGTGGTTCACCTGATGTATAAATGGGGTGACGACACATGTATTAGAATACATGTATCGCCACCCCATTTATTTCACCCATTGCCCCACGAGTAAAACATGCATATTGATAGACAGTGGAAACCGATCAGAATTGATTTATGCTATGTAGTATGTAGCGATAGTGATTTACTTATTATACTGACAAAATGCTATGTTTTCAGAATACCAAACTGAAGACGCAGAGAAATTGGCAATAGATGCTCTGCCCAGCTGCCACCACCCCTTGGTGAGCGCGCTCAGCAGGCGCGCCTGGAGCAAGCTGGCGGCCTTCCTGCGCCTCGAGCCCAGGAAGCTGGTGGCCGTGTACGCCAACAACCTGAAGAACACCTACATCAGCGGGTACACGCCCAATGATGTTAGTGTATTTTATTTTTATAGACTCTCAAGAGGCTTAAAATTTCTTAGTGGGTTGGTTTGGTTTAAAGTGGTATTTGTTCATATATTGCCATTGCCAGCATCTGATTCCTTAGAAATGCAAGAGGTATATATATGCGTTATCCTAGACGTTTACCTAAAAGTACATTTAGATAAACGTCTAGGTGATCGCAAACTGATCTGTTATCAGATTTAAAATTATATTATTTTAAACAGTTTTAAATAATAGTTGGTTCCAACCATAGCTAAGTCGGTTTCTCGGACGCCGCGATAAAAAACCTCTTAGTTCCTAGCAACGCCTCGCGGCTTTACAAGTAGTCTATAATCTAAAACCGCTAATAACCTACGAGTATACTATTATATACAAAATTTCATCGAATCTGTTCAATAGTCGCGACGTGATTGTCTGACAAACATCCTCATTCATAATATTAAATAGGATAAGTATATTTACTTGTAACTAATTATTGAGCAACTGTATGTAACAGACGGTGTCGAACGTGGTGTCGACGCTGGCGTGGTGCGGGCCGGCGCTGGGCGCGGCGGCGCTGTCGGCGGCGCTGGCCACGCTGGCCGACCCGGCGCTGCTGCGCGTCTCGCGCGACGAGTACTTCACCTACCTCACGCCCGCCACCGACTTGTACGATAAGAGCGTCGTGCCCGGGTATGTTTAGAAGGATTTAATAGCTTTGAAAAAAATTGTTCCTTGTAGGTAAATTATTGAAAGTATATTTTTATTTATTTATTTATTTACACTTTTTGGTGTTGACATATTAGGAGTAAATTTCACAGTAGAATGTTGTGTCCCAATAATCCAAAATTATATGCACTATCAATATTAATCTAGAAAAGTTAAGTTAAATTTTATTACACCTTTTAATTGGGCAACATGAAAAAGCAAGTCGAAAACTCAAATTAATAATTTTAATTTCATTTGTAATATAATCAATAAATTCTTAATTTTTACTGATCAGTCTTAGATGCAAGAACACTAAATCTTCCTTTACTTTACAGAAACGAAGACAGTAAGGAAATGAATCTGAAACGCGAAAGCAAAGCGTACAGCTACAAGGAACAACTGGAGGAATTACAGCTCCGTCGGGAAATCGAGGAGAAACGGCGCAAGGAGGGAAAAGTAAAGGAGGTACTGGATCGATTCGTTATGAGCGTTGGATCGTGGCGATATTAGTGCATAAATTAGGTCTTACGCCTTTCAGGTCCCGCTCAGCGCCAAGCAGAAGGAGGCCATGAAGGTGCAGATGGCGAAGGAGGCGGCGATACGGGATAGACTTACTGCAGTGAGTAATTTTCTTATTATTATTATTTGTATGAAATATTAAACTGTATATTACAAATTAATTTGTTTCTTTATTATATTTTCTTTAATATTCTATTAATATTATGAGTTTAATTCCTCGAGATTTTGATATTGGTACAGATTTCAATGGCGCCTTCAGTAAAGTTGACTAAACTATCCTCATTTATTAACATGTTACAGTTGATTTTTTATCCTTTACTTTACATGTATATTATGTAAATGTAACGTAACAAGAATTGTGAAGTCCAATCTAAGAATCTATTCTTTATCAAGTAGTACTTAATTTTATAATACCCCTTTTGGTGTGCCACATGGCTTCCTTATTGGACCTACGCTTTTTGTGATCTACATTGATGACGTTTCAGATTTAAATCTCGCATATTTAGATATGCTTTCACCGAGTTGATTTGAACCATTAACAAAAATCCACAGTTAAATAGTCGGGTAGTTTCCGCGGCGCGGTTACTAGAAGCCGTGCAAGCGGGAGCGCCAGAAGCGATCAAATTGGGAGCGCGAAGAACAGTAGCGGCTGTACTAGATGCGCTGCGGTCTCCGCTGGCGGCGCCGCGGCTGGTGCCGGCCCTGATGGCGCTTCGCCCCGCGCTGCTGCCTGACCACGCGGTGCTGGGCGACCACGTGGCTAGGGTTACTCTGAGGTAATGATGACTATTATTTTTTGCTACAGTAGGCAAGTGTAACATGTGGTTCATCTGATGCTAAGTGTCGCAGATGCCTTGCCGGCTTGAAGGCTTGCTGCCTCCCTAGCCTATATCGGCTTTAATGACCGCTTTCTATTTAGGATTGAGATATACGAAATTGCAGATGCTTTCATTGATATCTATGTTTATTTTATTTTTGCAGTTATGCCTTAAGTTGCTTGCTAGAAATCGCTGCTTAGCGATAATGCCATCCGATTGTTCATCGTGTTATAATTTAACGTAATATTTTCCGTAATTTCCTGTTTTAGTATTGTGCAAATACAGAGTTAAATTACACGTGGCTTCAATGGTGAGGCTGAAAACACCTTGCTGCACATATACTGCGCCAAATAACAATCGAAAAAAGGATATTAAGCGTCTATAGCCTTCAAAGCAGGAGATTTTCAGTGTTTTTTACTAATTTTTGCCCAGGCTTCACAAACCTCAATGTGACCTGGACCCCAGCTGGGAGGAAGAGGAGTTGGACAAAGCGACGGCGCGCACCATCAACCTGGTCAGCGAGGCCACTGCGTCCCCCAAGGCGGAGGACACGCACAAGCACACACACTTCACGGCGCCCGGCTTTTGCTATGTTTTCCCATTGTTACAGAAAGGTAAAACATTTGTATAGGTCTATTTTCGTTTCGTTAATATCATAGTTATATCCTAACATACTACATTTAAACACATATACACACTCACACTCGTACAAATATAAACGCTCGCACGTGCACACACACTACCATTCACACTCGCATCTAGAATTAGTTTAAATGTCCCAAATATGTATACCAAATAAACGATTTTGATATTTAAATGATTTGCCAGAGTTAGGGGAAAAGAGAGGATCGGCACGGCACGCACTCCTAAAATAACACAGTTGTACTTAATATATTTATAGTATGTAATTTTCTTCTGATTTTGATAAGAATCCAGTTCGAAGGACTAAAAACAGGAAAATTTACAATGTAGGGTATTATAATTTTCTAAAGAATATTCTAGATTTTTTTCTAATGATCCATATCTTTTCCAGGTTTAACTTGCACAGCGGCGCGTACAAATGAATCCATGGTGGTGAACGGTCTGTCGGTGATCACGTACCACGCGTCACTACGGGGCGACACCAGCAGCGACGGCGAGGCTGCGCACGACATGCTGTACCCCACGCTGTTCCCCATCGACCAGATGTTCCGGCTGCTCATTGATCTTATTGGTGAGTTTGCGATGACAGTTTCAAAGTCTCTTTTCCGTAGTTTCTATGTTTTTAGGCGATTTCTATTTTTTAGTTCCAAGAATTTTTCGATGACTACTTCTTATTAATAGCAAAATCTAGAATACTCTGTCACGTAAATGACAGATTCTGCCAATATCTTCATGAATTCGTAAGATATACGAATTTTTGTGAGAAACAATAAAAAAATCATTTATTTATTTCAATATCACATCGTTCGTTTTCCATTTTACTCAAATACTTTAAATTACTATAAATTTTTTAGTATTCATATGTATGTTTATTTAGCAAATTATTTCAAGTTAGGATTTACGGCCGTTTTCAATAATGTACCAAAGATTATGGACAGATTGTAATCTCAGATTAAATGACATTTGATTCTCAAAAGTCATAACAAAGGCTATCCGTCGACAGTGTATTGAAATCAAAGTAAGTGCAAATGGATAGATTTGCCTGACTTTAGTAAGCAAAACAAGGGATAGATAGAATATTGAAAATGGCCGTTAAATAATAGTTCGATATTGTTTGGTCCTTCGAGCCGGATTTGAACGCGTGTCTTGCGCAGGGTCGAGCAGCGGTCGCGTGGCGGCGGCGTGCACGGTGGCGCTGCTGGAGACGGCGCAGTGCGCAGCGCGGGCGCCGCTCGCTAAGGACGACGTGGGCTGCCTGTTGGCCGCGCTGCAGAGCCCGGCTGAGGTTAGTAAAAGAAATGTAGTATTATTTTAATAGCTTCTTTGCTGAAAACGGAATACGTGATGATTCATCTTGGAATGACTGCTTATATAAAAAAATTGGATATATTAGAGCTTTCAACTTCAAATTACCATTTTAACATCAAATAATAATAAAATCCTGATCCTGATCGAGTTTCGGCTACGGTGCTGAATATCAACAGTCTAGCTAATTGTATAATATTAATTGTATGCACAAACATAGTTGCACATACTTTCAAACATGAGAAAATATAATAAAAAATTTTTACTCAATATTTCTCTATTTTGAGACATCATTATAACAACATATGTGTGTTTAATTCACTCCAGTATTATAACCTGTGCAGGTGGTCCGTGACGCGGGTCTGCGTGCGTTGGGCTGCGTGTCTGAACGTCTGCCGCCGCTGTTCGAGGACGAGGACTTCGCCCTCGAGCTCACCAAGAGGCTGTATATCGCTACCTTTGACATCTCGGAAGATAATAAGTGAGTTTAATGTTGCAGGATTTGTAAATCAATTTAATTGTATTTGTAGGGTCCGCTATTTTTCCTCCAGACAGTTGCTTCAGGGACACTAGGAACTATTACACTGGCTCACCACTACACACAACACGAGCGCAGGCGCACGTCCGATCTGAACCACGTCCGTTACACGACTGACCGATTGACGGCTACCCCCTCCCCTATATGTACATGAGACAATGTGTATATCTATTAAATAGACACAGAGTAAAAACACTATAGCATTTATTAATATTTTACGTAGGGTGCAATATCAATGTTGCAGAACATTTTATTCACACATGATTTTAATGATAGGAAACTAGCATCAGAATTATGGGAGCAGCTGCCCCAGGCGGATGGCTGGGTGCGCGACGCAGAGCTGGAGCTCATGAGCGTCCTCCTGCACGAGATCCAGCACCCCTCGGAGCCCGTGCAAAGGGCAGCTGCTGCAGCACTTGCGGCGTTGGTGGGAAGGGCGCAGAGACCGGACTGCGCTGCTGACCAGCTGTTGCAGAGGTTGCACCAGGTGTACGATGACAAACTGCCGGTAAGTCTTCTTCTTCTTGTCTGAAACAGCAATCCTCAGGGCATTTTTAGAATGTTGTACACATAAGTTAACATAGTTATTTTTTTATCACTAGATTGGTACAGTGATTCCTTATGCGTTGATTTATTCAATTGCTAAAAATTATAGGTTTAATTTAATAATAAAGATGAGTACCTAATCCAAATTATGTTGAACAGTTGATCCCAGCGAAACTCGACCAATTTGGTCACGAGACAGAAGCCGCAGTGGATAACTGGGGCAGCCGGCGGGGCGTAGCGCTGGCGCTGCGGGCGCTCGCCCCCTGCCTCCGCGCCGACGTGGTCCCGGCGGCCATGAGCTTCTTCGTGCAGAAGTCCCTGGGCGACCGCAACGAGGTCGTGCGAGCGGACATGCTCAACGCCGCCATGGCTGTAGTGGAACTCCACGGGAAGGAGACCATCAGCACTCAGCTGCCAGTCTTCGAGAAGTTCCTGGACAACGCCCCCAAGTCTGGAGGATATGATGCGGTCAGACAAAGTGTGGTGCTACTGGTCGGGTCCCTCGCCAGGCATTTGGAGCCGACTGATGCCAGGGTCAAGCCCATCACGTTGAGACTGGTTTCTGCTCTGTCCACCCCAAGTCAACAGGTGAGATAATTCATAAATAATTATGTAGTGTGTATTTTTCGCAGTTTTTTCAATATTTCACTCAATGTATACAAATAATTTTCTTTATTAAACAATTTTACAAATAAGGGATTTTTCTAATTGAAAAATTTGTTATTCTTCTCCTAAAAATGATTTTGTGTTATTTTTTCTATAATTTAACAACTATAGTTAAATAGCACCGTTTATTTTATATAGGTACAAGAGGCAGTAAGCAACTGTCTCCCGCACTTGGTGACGTCACCAGCGCTGGAGGGCGAGATACCGGCTATCATGAACAAGCTGATGAAGCAGTTGCTGACGGCTGAGAAATATGGTGACAGGAAGGTGAGAATGAAATAAGAGCAACTAATAATAATCATTGAAATATACAATTAAACCACTTCATATTATATTCTATTCGTGATCCAGTTTATAAATATCCTCTAGCCCAAGGGTTCCGAAACTTTTTCAATTCGCGACGCATTTACGAGTGTAGTTATTTATATGTTTAGACGCACTAGTTTCAGCTGGGGGTGAGTTCTAGTTTCAAACAGGATTAACGGAAAAGATAATCGGAGAGAAAATAACCCTAAGCTCATATTTTGAGGAATTACAAAGACTTTGTATATTTTAGGGTGCTGCATATGGTATCGCTGGTATCATCAAGGGGCTGGGAATTTTGTCACTGAAACAACTCGACGTCATGGGTAAACTGACGGAAGCCATACAGGAGAAAAAGAACTACAAATACCGTGAAGGTAGGTTCATAATAATTGCTTAAGGTATATATAGTAATATAAAATATAAAAATTTTTGTTTTTTGTAGTTTGTACATTAAATTCAAGCTTATTATGTGGATTCGATTTGGTGTGAATTAACATAAAATAAATGATTGCCAATATCCCATTCTCATGAAAATTACTGAATGTCTTTGATATAGTTTAAATAACACTAATGGGTGTTATTTATAAATACAAAAAAATGTTTAGTATGTCTATCAGCCATCTAGTTTCCATAGCACAAGCTTTCCTTAGTTATGGACTAGATGGCGTTGTGGTAACGTCCCAGAATAGTAATTTATTATGTCTACAGGTGCGCTGTTCGGTTTCGAGATGCTCTGCTACAAGCTGGGCCGGCTGTTCGAGCCGTACATCGTGCACGTGCTGCCGCACCTGCTGCTGTGCTTCGGCGACAGCTCGCAGTACGTGCGCGCCGCCGCCGACGACACGGCCAAGCTGATCATGAGCAAGCTGTCCGCGCACGGCGTCAAGCTGGTGCTGCCCGCGCTGCTGCAGGCGCTGCATGACGACAACTGGAGGACTAAGGCCGGTGGGTACTACCAGAATTTGTAAAAAATTAAATTAAATTTTATAATCTTATTTTGTTCTCTATATAATTGTTCTTTATCTTTTTTTACATATAAATAAAAAATAAAATAAAAAAAGATTTATAATGTGAATATTTTTTATCTTACTTTATATTTTCCTCAGGATCCATCGAGCTGCTGGGCGCCATGGCATACTGCGCCCCAAAGCAGCTGTCGTCGTGCCTGCCGTCCATCGTGCCCAAGCTGATCGAGGTGCTGGGCGACTCGCACATGCGCGTGCAGCACGCGGCCGCCGAGGCGCTCAAGGTCATCGGCTCCGTCATCCGCAACCCCGAGATCCAAGGTGAGAGGCTGGTGAGGTGCTGGGCGACTCCTATATGAGAGGGAACTAGCAGCTGTCATCGTGCCCAGGCTACTGATATACTGAGAAAAAAAAAACACAATTAAAATTAATGCCATGAACTAGGCCAGATAACATCGTAAACCACATATTGAGATTTTAGGTGGCGCTATCACGCTAAATATGCTCACTTGCTCATAAATTGACAAATCTACGTAAAAACAAAATATTTAAATTTAATTAATCACCTGCATATATTATGTCTCGATCTCGTAACAAATATAAAACTATGTCCTTTCTTAAATACATTAATTATTATTTTAGTTCAAAATTTCATCTGAAACGGTACTGTGGTTTGGCATGAAATGAATATGCTGGATGGGACAAACAGAGATACTTTTACATTTATAATATTCAGTAAGAAGAAAAATTATTTACTGAAAAGTAAATGTAGTGTATGCAATAAAACACGGACTATCGCAGAATGAGCGTTTAATGGCTGACACAAATAAAGTTTTCGATCCACCCGACATTACAGTAAATAACATTTGTTTTCCATAGCCATCGTGCCGGTGCTGCTGCAGGCGCTGCAGGACCCGTCCAACAAGACGTCGGCGTGCCTGCAGACGCTGCTGGACACCAAGTTCGTGCACTTCATCGACGCGCCGTCGCTGGCGCTCATCATGCCGGTGGTGCAGCGCGCCTTCCTCGACCGCAGCACCGAGACCAGGAAGATGGCCGCGCAGATCATCGGCAACATGTACTCGCTCACCGACCAGAAGGACCTCATGCCCTACCTGCCCAACATCATCCCAGGCCTCAAGAGCTCCCTGCTGGATCCGGTGCCAGAGGTGAGGACCTTGAGCTAACATTCAAAGTCAAAGTTAAAATGTTTATTTTCCCAACTGTTTTAGAATCTCACTCACATACTCAATTGATGCTTAATCTTGAGAGATCTTTAGAGTAAAAGTGACAGGATTTAAGACTTGAATATTGTTTCAGTATTTGGACATTATTCATAAGGCTAATAATTTCTACATTCAAAATATTTTTGGTGATTTCTGATTGGTATCTTATGTAAAGTACATATTTTATTTTTTTGTATACTAGCTGAGTCATGCGATTTCACCTATCGCATATATCTCTTGTTCCCGTGGGATTTCTAGAATAACAACTATCCTATGTCCTCTATACAAAATTTCATTCAAATTGGTTCAGTGGTTCAAGCGTGAAGAAGAGGCAGACAAACATACAGATAGAGTTACTTTTGCATTAATAATACTAGGAATTAGTAATAAGGATTTCAAATTTCGACCAAAAAAATAATTGTTATGTGTGTAGGTCCGATCGGTATCAGCGCGCGCGCTGGGTGCGATGGTGAAGGGCATGGGCGAGAGCAGCTTCGAGGAGCTGCTGCCGTGGCTGATGCACACGCTCACGTCGGAGTCCAGCAGCGTGGACCGCTCCGGCGCCGCGCAGGGCCTGTCCGAGGTGGTCGCCGGCCTCGGCGTGCACAAGCTGCACAAGATCATGCCCGGTATGTGAAACCAACATCAGACTCCATCAGCAGAATTTTTTTTTTTTCAGGGATTCAACCACGATATCTGAAAGCCCTGCCTTCATTTTTACATGCAGATAATTTTTCACGGTACGTGTCACAGTAACATTGGAGGCCATCAGCAGAGAAGGTTCTATGTTTCAGGAAATAACCTCGTCTTTTACCAGCTAGGATCCCACCACTAAAAACGCTGCCTTCATTTTATGCCTTCATTTCAAATAATTTTTTATGATTTTGGCTACATTTTTGGACCACAGATTAAAGCCGGTATTTATTTAGAGCTTGTCCTGTAAATGCAGCCATACATTTTTTGCTTGATTCATGATCTCCGTGGCTGCTGTCTGTGAGTTAATTTGGTGTCCACTAAAAATTAGTGAAGAAATGCTAGTAAAATATTTTACCAGTATTTCTCCATACAGTGGAAACTCAGTAATTAATTTTATGTACTCCAAAAATTTATTTCCTTTCTTTCAAATACGATTAAATATTTGCACCCCATACTTATATTTATTATTCCTAATCCAGATATAATAGCCACGGCGGAGCGCACGGACATAGCGCCGCACGTGAAGGACGGCTACATCATGATGTTCATCTACATGCCCGGCGCCTTCACGGACGAGTTCACGCCCTACATCGGCCAGATCATCAACCCCATCCTCAAGGCGCTCGCCGACGAGAACGAGTACGTGCGAGAGACAGCCCTGAAGGCCGGCCAGAGAATCGTCAACCTGTACGCAGAGTCGGCCATCACTCTCCTTCTACCTGAACTAGAAAATGGCTTGTTCGATGATAACTGGAGGATCAGATACAGTTCTGTCCAACTTCTTGGAGATCTTTTGTACAGGATATCGGGTGTGTCCGGGAAGATGAGTACGGAAACCGCGTCTGAGGATGATAACTTTGGAACGGAGCAGTCGCACAAAGCTATCATTAATGCGTTGGGTCCGGACCGCAGGAATCGAGTGTTGGCTGGATTGTATATGGGCAGGAGTGATGTGGCGCTGATGGTGAGACAGGCGGCGTTGCACGTGTGGAAGGTGAGATTACAATTTTAATATAAGATATTAATAAAAAAAATTGTAGTAAGTTAGCTGTGCCAATGTATATACTCAATTATGCTTTAAGATATTTAGAAATATTTTTAAATAAACAACCTTCAAATTAGTACAAAACAATTATAAAAATGAGAGTTGTATCCTTGGCCCTAAACAGATTTTGTTTTAATTTTTTTGATAAATAACTTGTATAATATGGAAAAATTCAAAATCTCGATTTTTTCAGGTGGTAGTTACAAATACTCCAAAGACCCTTCGTGAAATATTACCCACACTGTTCAGTTTGCTGTTGGGTTGCCTGGCCTCCACCAGCTACGACAAGCGGCAGGTGGCCGCTAGGACTCTTGGAGACCTGGTCAGAAAGGTAAGTCATCTATGGTTTAATATGTTCCTTGATCTGAGGTGGTGATAGGCATAAAAGAAGTTGAGTTTGTGATAACTGGAATTGAAGTTTGAAAAGAATAGGGGATTTTGACACCATATTATCAATATGGACATTATTGATTTTTACAGCCTCAGAAATTCTTAATTATTTTTATAACAGTCTTCACTGATTTTTAATCTTAAATAATGTTTGAAATCAAAGATAAATATAAATATTTTTTGACTTTATCGTCTTTATTCCTTAACAGCTAGGAGAGCGTGTCCTACCGGAAATAGTTCCTATCCTCGAGCGAGGTCTGCGCTCCGAGCGCGCGGACCAGCGCCAGGGCGTGTGCATCGGCCTGGGGGAGATCCTCGCCTCCACCTCACGGGATGCCGTCCTCAGCTTCGCAGACGGCCTGGTGAGTATCCTCGATACATCTAAACCTTGGATTGTACAATTCTAGTGTTAAATTGTAAGTTCTCAATATCAACTTTTGGAACATTTATTCTTAGATTTCTTTTAAATGTCTAAAAATAAGTATGTTTAATTTTTTATTTGTACGATATTAAATCATTTAAAACGAAAATACGCTTTATTGCCAACTTAAATTAAAATAAAGTAAAAATAACTTAAAAACAATGTAATGTGGCAATAGGATATGGCTTGGTCACAAGGTATTTACACCCTCAAAGATAATTTTCTTTCTCTGATTTTTAACGTATATTTGTGCAGGTGCCGACAGTCCGCACGGCGCTGTGCGACGAGCTGCCCGAGGTGCGCATGGCGGCGGCGCGCACGTTCGACTCCCTGCACGCCACCATCGGCAACAAGGCGCTCGACGACATCCTGCCGCCCATGCTGGACGCCCTGCACCACCCCGACCCCGCCGTCGCCGACGCCACGCTGGACGGCCTGCGACAGGTATACTCACAATCATTCATTGCCTGCATTGAAGATTAGGAATAATGAAGACCTCAGTATAGAGCCTTGGGCGACTCCCAATTGTTTTTTGTAAGTTTAACAGTGCAATATTAATAAGTATTATATTTAATTATGCCCTTGAAATTGTTTAGACATAGTTTAAAATAACTGTCATTTAATTAAAATATAGAAGTATGTTTTAATATAGGTTTAGAATATTAAGGTAATAAAACACCTATCTGAGATATCAAAATATTTTGTAATATCATAATTTTTGATCATATGTATTTGAACTTAATTTTCATCCACATGTATGAGTTCAATGCTAATATTTTTCTAGATAATGGCGATCAAATCGCGCGCAGTGCTGCCCTACCTCGTGCCGGTGCTGACGGGCGGCGCGGGCGCGGCGGTGGACACGCGCGCCCTGTCCGCGCTGGCCGCCGCCGCCGGCAACGCGCTGGCCCGCCACCTGCCGCGCGTGCTGCCCGCGCTGCTGGCGGCGCTGCTGGCGGCGCGCGGCGGCCCGCACGAGGCGCGCGAGCTGGACTACTGCCGCGACGCGCTGCTGCCCGTCACCGAGGATGCGGGCGTGCGCTGGTGAGTCACTTCTCCATACCCAATCGGAAGTTTATGGTGAAAACAATGGCAGAAAGCTTAGACTTACGACGTTCTTATTAATGCAGATCAGTGAGACGTTTTTTCTAAAATTACATCATTGTTTTTTTTCTAATACGTTATTTAAAAAAAGAACACCTGAATCGAAAAGTTTTTTTAGTTGAAATCACGGGAAAAAATATATAAAGAAAGTAATTTACTATATTTTTAATTCATAAATTGTTGTTCAAATACCTATTTAAGCTCGATATAAACGACAAACTAACCAATTCCATTTACTCGCAGCATCATCGACACGCTGCTAGAGTGCGTGCGCACGAACACGGGCGAGAAGCGGCGCGCGGCCGCAGCGCTGCTGTGCGCGTACGTCACGCACACGCGCGCCGAGCTCGCGCCGCACGTGGGCGTGCTGCTGCGCGGCTTGCTGCTGCTGTTCGCGGAGACCGAGCGCGACGTGTTGCAGATGGCCTGGGAAGCGTTGGCGGCGCTCACGCGCACGTTGGACGCGGAGAGGCAGCTGGCGCACGTGGCTGATGTGCGGCAGGCGGTGCGGTACGCAGCTGCTGATCTGAAGGGCGACCTGCTGCCTGGATTCTGTCTGCCCAAGGTAAGATCGACTTCTCATATTAATTTAGTTTCATAACCAACATCAAATTATTTTGTGTACTTTTAGATTTTTATATTAAAGTCTTTTATATTTGACGATATAACTTTAAAAAAAAAGGACTTACAACAAAACTAACAACAATACTATATTTTTTAATTTGTTAGTATAGTTAGTATAAATTCTTTAGTTTGTTTAATGAAAAACTTTATAAAACAAACTAAAGAATTTATAAAAAATTTTA
>LQNK01000529.1:30537-55553 GCA_001586405.1 Phoebis sennae
CATCAAATTATTTTGTGTACTTTTAGATTTTTATATTAAAGTCTTTTATATTTGACGATATAAATTTAAAAAATAAGGACTTATAACAAAACTAACAACAATACTATATTTTTTAATTTGTTAGTATAGTTAGTATAAATTCTTTAGTTTGTTTAATAAAAATTAAATTTATAAATAAAGTTTAAAAATAAAAAAAAATTATAAATTAATTTATAATTTTTAAATAAGATTATTTAATTTGACAATTAGATTATTTAAATTAGAAATTATAAAACCTAAAATTGATTAGGGACATGATAGTCAATGCATTATTGATTAAATCACTACATATTTTTAATTTCGCTCAGGGTATCGCGCCAATCCTGCCACTGTTCCGTGAAGCCATCCTCAACGGCTTACCCGAAGACAAGGAGAACGCGGCGCTCATGCTGGGCGAGGTGATCCGGCTGACGTCGGCGCCCGCCCTGCAGCCCTCCGTGGTGCACATCACCGGGCCCCTCATCAGGATCCTGGGAGACAGGTTCAACTCCAGCGTCAAGGCGGCCGTGTTGGAGACGCTGGCTCTGTTGTTGGCTAAAGTAAGTTCTGATTCAGGTTTAATAACTTATTTAGGTAGCGGAATTAATTTGATAGATTGTATTGTGACCTTTTGATCGAAATGCATTTTAACTATTGAATTAAGTAGTCATAGGACTAACTGATGAGGAATTTTTGAGACCAGTTTTTATTTAATAAAGTTTACTAACAAAATGAAAAATAATGTAAAAAAGTTATTTATTCAATATAGGTGGACTTTTCATTTTGAATGGACTTTGCACTAGCCGTGCCCCGCACATTTAGCCCGTTCCCGTGGGATTTCCGGGATGTAGTGTCCTTCTGGTCCTAATCTTTCTCCCTACGAATTTTCTGCCGAATCGGTCCAACAGGTCACGATTTATAAGTGTTGAAACGAACCCGTTGTGGCGTCACCGCTAAGCATATATACAACTTCCAAACATCAATCCTCGGGGCCTAACGGCCGGCCAGTCCTGTGGTTCGGACTGATCGAGGATCCTCCCTTTTCGTTGGAGGAATAATACGATCCTCCGCACCCGTTTTTGTTTTGACTTTTGTACATATAGATTTAACTATGTTATTTATATCAAACATATAATTCAACATTTCTTAAAAAAAATGTGAAAGAAGGTTTTATAACATTTGTTTTTCGGTCAAAATTAACGAATGTATCTGTGCGCAGGTGGGCGTGATGCTGAAGCAGTTCCTGCCGCAGCTGCAGACGACGTTCCTGAAGGCGCTGCACGACGGCGCGCGCGCGGTGCGGCTGCGCGCGGGCGCGGCGCTGGCGCAGCTCGTGCTCATCCACACGCGCGCCGACCCGCTGTTCGTGGAGATGCACAACGGCGTGCGCGCCGCCGACGACCCCGCCATCCGCGAGACCATGCTGCAGGCGCTGCGCAGCGTTATCACCGGTGCGTAACATAACTCCGCGCCATTTCTTTATTATCGTACACAAGTAATGTGCAGATGTAACCCAAAGCATTACAAACAAATATTAACGTGTAATATATATAATCGTGTAATATTTCTTTGTACCGGTACATTTTATAATTAAATGCCAATTGAACTAGTACTTTCGACACTTACTTAATTAAATGGTTGAAAATCTATGTTGTGTAAATTCTTCTACGGATTAGGCAGGCACAACATGCGTGATTTTGACAGTATTGAATAATTAAATAGTAAATTACTTCAATGTCTGGTTTTGTGAGATTCCTGTACATTAGAGGTTATTTTTGCAGGCGGAGGAGAGAAAATGTCAGAACAGCTAGCGCTCAGCGTCCTCGGCACGCTCACGAGCCCGGCGCTGCTGGCGCACCCGGACGACCCCCCGCGCGGGCCCGTGGGCGGCTGCCTCGGCGCCCTGCTGCACTGCCTGCCGCCCGCCCACCGCGACGCCGCCCTCCTGCACCACGTGCTCAACGCCGGCAGCGCCGTCTCCGCCCTCAACGACGACTGGCTCCTGCAGCACGGCAGATCCTGCGCCCTCTTCGTGGCCCTCAAAGAGACTCCGGACGCGGTGTACCGCGACCAGTTCGAGGAGAAGGTGGAGAAGGCGCTGCTGGGATATCTGGCCAGCGACAAGACGCCGATCGCATGCAACGGCATCCGGGGCATGGGGTACCTGATGAAATACCTCCTCGATCAGGACAGACCGATTCCATCGAATATTATGTCACAGTTTGTTAGAGTGAGTATTGTTGGTTTTTTAGAATAGTTTAAGGTAGTCGAAACAAGGGGTTACTTAAATTGAAATACATATTTTATTGGGAAATTTAAATATTATGACATCTAATGCCAGCCTTTCAGAGCATATAAATATAAATATTCAGGGCCATACATTAGAAAACCTTTATTGATTAGAATGTTTAGAAACAAAATGTTCGTTTATAGTATAACTATATCTAGGCATGTAAAATTGAGTGAGCGAGAGGCGCTCACCTTTCACATGTTCAGCTCCAGTTTCGAGCGTTACTCTTGTTTGCGATTGTGACGTGTGCCCCGCTTCCAGAGCATGAACCACAACAGCAACGAGGTGAAGCAGCTGATGGCGCGCGCGGCCGCGTCGCTGGGCCCCGCGCTGCGCACTGCGGGCCCCGGCGCCGAGCTACTGCGCGCACTGCTGCCCGCGCTCGTCAACGGCACCAAGGAGAAGAACAGCTACGTGCGCGCCAACTCCGAGCTGGCCCTGCGCGCCGTGCTGCGCCTGCCGCACGACCAGCAGCACCACCAGGTGAGCCTCACACCGGGCGGCCAAGCGTGGCAGGTGCCGCGCCGCCTTGAAGGAAGGGGAGGGGATAACAGGCTGGGGGAGGAATGGGTTGGCAATACAGGCCTCTGGATCCACGCGCACCATACAAAACATAGTGCAATACTGCTACGCCGATCTTCAGATGAGGGGTGGTCATTTCATCGGTGCGAGCTTGGCCCTTATAAAATAGGGATTAGAAATAAGGTGGGATACATTTTAGCAGCACCGACTTTAGATTTCTTTGAAACAGAGGTGCTCCGTTTTGGATACCTTATAGACGGAACCTTTGAATACCCAAATATTATAAATGTCATGAGTTTCTAAAACTATTTTTAAATGGTGTATATTTTCATTGATTTGAAATAATTAATACGTATTCCTGTAGATAAACTCTATTAAGGTTATCTTATCATCAAAAAAACGTGACGCGATCGCATCACTGATAAATAATTATAGCACAGTTGATATGCTTTCATATGGTTTTTAGTTTTTCCGCAATCAGGTTAATAAGTAATAACTCATAATGAGATTTATTGTTATTTGTGATAAACATAAAAGCAACATGGATTTTACATTCACGGCTGATAAGGAAACTGTATGATACTGAGCTATTCTTAGAATTACTGACATCAACAATTTTTGCAATGATATACAATTGTTTACCATGAGTAAGCATATTTTAATATCATAATTTCTTGAAGTTGTAGAACTATATTGCTTGTCGTGGAATTGCCATCTACTCTTATATTGCATAAATTTTTGAGGATGAATGTATGATTACTCCTCTATCACAGAATACCACTGAACCGATTGTGATAAAACTTGGTTCCAGGATAACATGTAAACAACCTTTTATACAAGACCTCTCACTATAGGTAGGCAAGTGCGATGGGGAGTCGCTAGTACAATCATCATCATCATCATAGGCCTTTGCATCTATAAAGGATGATTTATATAGCATCACATCTAGACATATAATATCGCCCAAGTGTAATATAGTACTGAATATGGGTGTTCTGTTCAGGAATGCATGGCGCTGCTGGAGGAGGGCGGGCGCGAGGCGCTGGCGGACGTGGTGGCGCGCGTGCTGCGGCGCGCCGTGGCCGACGGCCGCGAGGAGGAGCTCGACTGCACGCTGCTCACCTGAACACTGCCGCGATAATATAGCTTTATAAACAATTCGTGTCTTATTTATACCCATCCTACCATTTTAATAACTGACCTTACCAGTACCAGTTACCAGTCCTTTTCTGCAGATGTAAAATTAGCTTCTGAATCGCTAGTGGTTAAGTTTACCATCTATTGCTCAGAAAAAAGGTATCCTATCACATAATTCAGTTAAGTACCTGTGTATGAAATTTCATCAAAAGTTGTTTAGAAGTTGTGGTATAATTTACAGAAAAAGAGAGGTGAAGAGAAATTTTAGTAGGCTGGGTAGTTGGGATAGTCCAAAATAAGTTGGAAATGTGATGTGCAGTATCAAACTTGAAATATATAGTTCAAAAAAGTAACTCTAGACCAGAATTAGTTGAATCCTACTTGTTTGAAAGGAAAATTTCAAATAAATTCTTGAATTACCAAGCATTATCCAATATTTGTTTTATTCCTTTTAGAATGTATAGCAATGGTTTAAAAAAACATATAAAATATGTTCTGAGTAAAAAAAGTGTGTGTCACAACAAATTAACACATTCATTACAATAAAAAAGAAATCAGATAAAAACCGGACTTTATTACGTATTTTGTACATACAACTTGACAAGCTTAAACACTAATGGAATTTATTTGAGGAATGTTTATTACAGTTTACAATTACTTAAAATTCCTCTTTTTTGGATTTCTTTGAAAATCCTTTGCCTTGCATTAAGTCATTACACTCTTTGCGGCTTAGGTTAGAAAGTGGGAGGCGCTCCAGCTCGATATCGCCGTCGCCTAACAGAACGAGTTCTGGGGGCGCGCCGGTGATAAACTTCACCTCTAACCCCTCGTAAAACGGCGCATCTTCCATCACAAACTTCTTTACTTCAGGAAGACGATTCAACGAACATCCTCTACATGTCTAAAATAAAAAAGATATATGATAAACAGTCCAAATATAATTCAAAGATGAGTAGTTTTTTTTATGATATTTACCTCAATTTTGCCCGATTTTATATCAGATAGTTCATAAGCTGACGTTATTCCTAAAATAACACATAAGGTGATAATATAAATATGCAAATAACCCATTTTATAAACAAAATTATTTAACTGGATCACTGTGTAGTTGTGTACACCTTTCGCAGCACTGAAAATTGAATATTTTCATGTCATTGCTCATTGGAAATTGGACAAGATGACACATTTGATATCACAGATTACCTTTATTACTTTGTACATCAAATTCGTCTGCACAGATTAATATTAAGAAGTCAAATGTTATATAAATATTAAAACAATGAATAAGTTAAACTTAAGTATAAATAAAACAAAGTATTCCTCAGTTTCTTGGCTTATTTAAAAAGAACATCGCTATTATATTGAAAAATCATTCGGAAATACATGAGTATCTAATGTCACATTTCCGTTGTCATTTATCACTCAGATGCCTTACGTCAATAGTAGTTAGTACTACTTGATCTGTGGTCATAATTTTGTATTCTTGTATTTGAGTGATTCCCTAATGTTTTTGTTTACAGTTATTTTTATCTAAATATCTCAAAAACAATAATTTAAGTATTGTTTGATATAAAATATATACATACCATTGAAATAAGCAAAACGCTTTGGAAGATACTTGAATGTTGATATTATTCGTTAGTCAATTTACACATTTACAATAGAAACATATTATTATCTGCCACAGATCAATTTGCATGGTAAAATGGAAGAAAAACACAGAAAAGCGATACAAAACAATTTCGTTCCTCTAGTGGAACAAACAGATCTAGATCACATGGTAACAGCCTTATACGAAAAAGGAGTGTTTTCTGAACAAATGATTGAGCCCTATAAGGTAAGGAGTCCGCGCAAATCAGAGCTTTCAAGAAAAGTATGGATATGATATGTTTTGCTTGTCTATATGATCCTAATACGATGCCAACATCAGCATAGGAGTCTGTTTTATTAACTCACTATAACAAAAGTTACAGGCAAATTGATATTATAACGGCAATAATTTAGCTATTTTTCTCTAGGACACGAATAGGCATCCTAGGGATCGCAAGCGCGAGCTCTATATGGACATCACGCGACGAGGTCCGGAAGCATTTGGCCACTTGCTGGACGTCCTGTCTGATGCGGGCTACTGGGACATAGTGAGAGAACTTGATCCCAACAGCTTCCTTCACACAAGGAGAACTAAGCCATCCATACCTAGTCCACGTAAGTCAATCTATATTTTTTTTGTTAATTTTTTTGAAATATTTATACAGTGACTTCATGTATGACTCATTATTATCCAAAATGCTATTTCCTGGTTGTAAGTGCTATTCTATATATGTATAGTGGTATTTCTCAATATGTTCATAAAAAAAAAATTGTGCAACACTAAGATTGTTTTAACTTCACTTATAAATGAAGAACTCTTGATTATTTCATCCCCAATTATTGTGTTAACTAATACAAATATTTCTTTTTCAAGGTGTGCCCAATGATACTAATTTTGTCAGTATCAGTACCGAGAAGAAAAAGACAAAACCAAGAGTGGATGATAATAAAAGTTGGTAATTTATTCCTTGATATATCTCGAGTTCATCATCATTTACAGCTATATCAAGTTAACTTTTATTTCAATATAGTGAAAACTGTGTGCATTTTTGTATGTACATTAGACCTATTAAACTATATATGTTAATAGTGTATACAATTACATGTTTTATATTATAACTAGGCAGTGTTTTAGACTTGGGTATGTATATAACAATTGTGTCATTTTAGATGTGCCACCTCCTCTTCTACCACCTTTGGAAACAACATATCTGAATACAGAGCCTTATTACCATGAAGTAAAAAAATCTACCAAATTCTTTGAGGATGGCGAAGGTAAGAATTATTTGTGTACAATTTAAAATACATCCTGAATTGATCTCCTTGTTTTTGGGTAGTCGGTTAAAAAGTATGTTTTGTCATAGTTGCAGTCTAACGGCCGTTTTCAATATTCTATCTATCCCATGATTTGCTTACTAAAGTCAGACAAATCTATCTATTTGCGCTTACTTTGTTTTCAATATCCTATCGACGGATAGCCTTTGCTATAAATTTTGTCAATCTTACGTCATTTAATCTGACAAAATAATCTATTCATAATCTTTGATACAATATTGAAAACAGCCGTAAGCCGTTTAAATGGAATGTAATATTTAGTATCTTGTGAAATCTGTAGTTAAGTGGCTCAGTTTATTGCAAAACTGTCACTATAAATATACTCTCCTGTGTGTCCTCTACTGTCGTTGTCTGCATAAAAATGGTTCTTATTTCACAGATATAAAATTATATCGCACTCGGAGTCGAAAACGCGGCATTTTGGTGGTGTTCAGTTACATAGAATTTGCATACAACATTGAGGAGTATCGTAAGGGAGTGGACGTGGACTGCCAGAAACTCAAGTACTTGTTCCCTGAGATGGGTTTCAAGGTCCTCTCCTACAATAATCTTACCTTACAAGTAAGTGTTCAAAATCATCTATTAGATATTAAGTTAGTAATATTATGTTCATAAAGGATAAAAGTTTGTTAAATATTTATCATTTAATTATATCATATATTGAATTAATTGTACATATTCAAATTAAATGGTTGAATTCATATGTTGATTCAAACTCCAGAAAGAACCAGAATTTAAAGAAATTGTAAATATAAAATTTGTTGGATTTTTTATCTACCACAATATGGTGTGGCCTTCTTTCTTATCTTTGGTTCCATGATTGTATGCAACATTTATAAATAAAATAGATTTTCTCAGACTATTGGCTTATGAATTATGATACTTTAAATTCTGCATTCTAGCTTCACTATATTATTTTTTGCGTTTGGCTTCAGTTGGACAATCCTATGTCCTACTGATTATATATGTGAAAGTTTGGTTGTTTGTTAGTCAATTACACTGCAACTACTGAATAGATTTTCATGTATGTAATTGTATATTGGGGTATTAGCAGGATTAGTTGATAGGTTTTTATCCCGGAATTCATACGGGATCGGACACAACGCGGGTGAAACTACGGGGCGTGGCTTAGTATTCGTACAAACTATGTCTTGCACTACCTACCTACTTATACTATGCAACTTTTCCTAATATGTTTCGGTTGTCTGGAACAGACCGCCACTTGTACTAATCACTTCTATTGCTATACCTTTTTTTGTTTTATCCTTACTTTGTGCAATAAAAAATTATACATTCATTCATTCGTTCGTTCGTTCATTTCTTATTATTGCTTATTCATAATTTTTATTATTATCATATATAAAATTTTAATATTTATGTCTATTATCTACACTATGCCACTGGGAACTGCTGACAATCAGCGCTGCGACTAACGTTAGGAGCAGCATACGCTGAGTAGTTTCTTTTGTTTGCTATTAAGTTATTATTGGTGTCTTATTCTGTGTGGTTCTTGAATAAATCTATCTTTCTTTCTTTCATTTATTCGTTCATTCATTCATTCTTTTTACAGCAAACAATAGAGACCCTAAACTCGCTCAAGACAGTGATCGTGGACGTGGAGTGCGTGTTCATAGTGGTGTCGTCGCACGGCTACGAGCGCCTGGCCACGTCGGACACCGACATCCGCTGCTCCGACGGCCAGCTCATCTCCAGCCACAAGATCATCAAGCACTTCAGCAACAAGAACTTCCCGGCGCTGCACGGGATACCCAAGGTGTTCATCTTCCAGCTGTGTCGGTGAGTTGTGCTAGTGGCTGCAAAATGCGTGTGTCACTCTAAGGGACTCTTCATATCTATGCATATTAATGAGAGTGCATGTCATGGTTTCCGTGACTTTAACTTTCAGTTTAAATAAAATAAAAAAAAAATAAAAAATAACGTTCAGTTGGTGTAACTCAAATAAATAACGATTTTTATGAGGCAGACAAGTAATAAACGATTTGCTAATAGTGGCAAATTGAATACACACTGCACATTTCTCTTGCAACGTAACTTTGTGAAAGTTTCATTATTTCAGCTGGTAAAGAAGTAATTCCTCCATAGTGAAAAACTTTATAAATAGTATCAACGCTATCAGTATAGGTCGAATGCACATCCAATTAGGGTCAATGTGTGTAATTAGCGTTGCTATATTATCTTTGAGTATTCACATAAAGAAAATTCTAAATTTTTTTTTATTTTATTATGTTCAACTAAAATTATAATTTATGTTCTATATCAGCACTTAAAGAATTTTACTACTTAAGAGTTCCTTTATGATTTATATTATCTTATTTGTCTTTAGGTTTCAAAACGGAACTCTTATAGGATCATTTCTTTGATTTTTATTTTTCTTTATTTATTGTTTTATGATTTGAAAGGCTGATCGATTGAAAAGACTGGACCACTATAGCCCAAAACAGGAAGGATTGGAAGAGGGAAAGGGAGGCCTTTGCCCAGCAGTGGGACATTATAGGCTAAAATGAAATGAAATGAATTGTTTTATACAGTTAACATAATAAAAGAAATCCGTCGTGGCCGAGAATTGTCATATGCATTTATCTATTTAGAGGTCTGGAGAAGGACTTCATAGAGGGTCCGATCCACTTCGCGAACCCCGAGGAGGACGGCGAGGCGCCTGCGGAGCGCGACGGGCGCGTGGTGGCGGACGCGCGCGGGGCGCCCGCGGGGGGCGGGGCCGCCGGGGCCGCGCCCGTGGGCGTGCCCGACGCGCAGACCAACAATAAGCGGGACAGGCTCTATTCCGATATACTTATTGCACATTCCACGCTGCCCGGTTAGTGCTACTACTTTATTTTAGTTTCTTAAATTTTAAGCTTAAGGGGGATTGTTAGAAGAACAGTTACTTCGCAAACGCGATCTCCAGCTGCACTAACGTGGTTTATACTTGCATATTGTTGATTTAACGTCTGTAAAATAAATATAATTTTATGTTAATCCCGAGGATAATGTGAGTTTTTTTAATTCTCTTCATCTTTATGTTTTTTTTATGCAATAAAGTGAACGGATTGACAGTTATATAGTTGAATTTTTTTTTTTTCAAAATTTAACTATTGTGTGTTTGTTGTGTGCAAAAATAATAATTACTTTTCTACTTATCAATTCTATTGTTATTATAATATCACGTTGAACATTTACGATTTGCATCGATTGAGTATTGAAATTTTGTTTACATCTTTGTGATGTGTATCGTGCATTGTGTCAGGCACGGTGTCGTACCGCAACCCTGCGGCAGGATCGTGGTACATCCAGGCGCTGTGCGAGGTGTTCGCTGAGCGCGCGCACGACTGCCACGTGGAGAAGCTGTTCAAGCTGGTGGACCAGCGCCTGCACGCGCGCTTCCGCGTGCAGACCTCCTCCGTGGACGACTGGGGCTTCAACCGCCGCCTCTACCTGCACCCCGGCCTCTACGAGGACTAGACCGAGCAACATGTATGAATCGACACCTTTCGTTCTATACCGCACTACCGTTCCCCGCAGTTTCGCATCACTAGCACAATTTTATATAGCCTATGTTCGTGGGAGATTTTTTTTGGTCAGTAGTTTTGGAACCTATTCAATTAAAACAAAAATAGCTCGTTTTCTCTTTATAAAAAATGAAATAAAAAGTTGTTTATTTTATTTATAATATTAGTATAGTTTGTAGACGAAGTTGAAAAAACGAATTTAAAGTCTTTTAAAAGTATTTTTATTATCATGAAATGAAGATAAAATAAGGACAGAAATACTACGAAATTAGATTTTTTTATGTTGAATTCAATTTCAGAAAAAAAGAAAACTCACAAATAATCAATTAAAATGAAAATTTTGTTCAATCAAAAGAATTAATTATTTAAAATTTCGTTAATTTTCAGTACGACATTACGCGACTCGGGGAGACAATAGGAGTTGTGGTGACTTTCAATGAGATCTCTGGATTTATGAACATTGGTGCTGATTGGTCCTCTTGGACGACTGTACGAAGATCTGAATGATTTTCTAGTATATTTTATATGTTTCAAACAAAGTAGTATAAGCTAGATTGTAACATAAGAGTATTTGACCTTTTTATACTTATATAATCTGAAAAACTAAACTATTACAATTTGTATCTAAGATTTTAAAAATACTGTATATTTTATTCTTAACATATTCTATCAACACTGATAGTATTATTCAATAAGTTTAGGTATATTCTTCAATTTGTCTAGGATGTTGGTCACTAGCATACTGGTACAGAGGTTTTATTTTTTATTTAATTTTAATCGAACAACGAAATTCTAGCTACCTAAAACATTAATTGTAATAAATACCTATATTTTATAAGAACATTTGTGATAACTTTGTAACAACTATTATGCATTTAAATATACTTTTTAGTTGTAATTTACTAACTAGCCAATTTTATAACTTATTGCTCAATATTTGTAAATGATTTTTGACAAGTACAGTATTTTTGTAATAAATTTATCAATTTAATGGAATGTGTTTTGATTATCTACCCTATAATTAACGAATACTAAGTGAACCGGCGATACATTTATTATATAAGTCTTGTTACAGAACATACATCATATTAATTGAAAATTAATATGAAGTAAGTGCACGTAAAAATCTATAAATATTGATTTATAGTTGCCTACAGTATTAAAAATAAAAACTTCAGTACTAGCGTTTAAAAGTTTATTTTAAGAAAACATATTACATTGTAAAAATATAATACATAGAAAAGTTAGAGTTTAGCGCTATGTTCTTTTAAATATTAACATTAAGACTGTAGTAAGAGAAGGACAATGTTTCAGTTGACAATACCTTTGTAGTACTAGAACAGTACATTCCTATAAATCTGTCTCCTCAAGGAAGGGAATAATTTCACATTAAGTTGCATTGAAATATTTTTTTAATTATTTTGTTGGTTAAAATTGAATATTTATCCATCATTTCTTTGTTTCATTTTTTTGTTTACGAAATTCCATATCGACGATACTTTGAGCATCAACATCGTAACATTTACCGATCCGACACGGAAACGGCAAATATGCTTAGCTTACTAAAATTGAGCCTCTGTTGCATGCAATGCTGTCTGTCAGTCCCTCGCATAAAACCATTGCAACGGTCGTTCGTCTTGTCACTCTCCATTTTGTTCCGTATGAAATCGGCATACTCGTTGATCTTCTCCAGCCACCTCTGCATGGGGTTAATGAGTGAGCTCTGATACAACCAATTCAACACTGAGGTCTTCGACCACCAGGATTCGAAGAACTTTAAATCGTTAGATGTCGCCTCATTGTACCTCGTCTTTTTATCTTGAAGATTGTCGCGGTACTTTTGCCACTTTTCACAACACCTCAAAGCGTCCAGGTTTATAGAATCCGACCCTTCGGGGACGAAGTCTGTGATGAGATCTAGAGTGGTATTGGTGAGGAGCGGGGGCTGAGATCGTGCGTTGGTGTCCAGGGCCGTGGAGAGCGTGCCCCTGGCGGCGATGTACTGCAGGGTCGGCAGCCAGGCGTGCGAGATGACCAGCGTGGAGGTGACGAGCGTCATGAAGCTGGTGACGTAGCTGAGGGTGAGCGCGAAGCAGGCCGCGCTGACGGAGCGCAGCAGCTCCCGCAGCAGCGCGGGCTCGTAGCTGGCCACCAGGTCCGTGTACGTGAAGAACCCTCGCAGGTGGGCCTGCTTCATCGCCACCTGCCGCTCTAGCCAGGACAGACCCGTTTCAAATGACTTCTCACTGATGTATACATTCCAATCCTGCAATAAGTAAGATTATCAAATTAATTGTGAAAAATTGAATATCAATTAATGCTTGCTCTTGTATTATTTACTTAATAATTAATAATAATTTATGATCTTTGTGAATGCAAAAATTTAAATTATAGTAAAATTACTTCACTGGTTTGGATTTTTATATTTCTTAATCATATCCTAAGGTAAATGGTTTAATGGTAACCGAATCAGTTTTAAGCTCAAAAAGACCTCGTATGTAAAAATAAAAAAGTATCTTACAATAGCGTTCAGGAATTCTGCTTCCAGTTTCTTGAGCTGCTGCAGATCCAGACCACCCGAGGCTGCCCATTCTGAACAAATCACTTCGTCTTCCTCGCCATCGTCTTGAAGAAACTTGTTGCTTACCATCTGAAATATTTGTTACACCATTAGACACGCATATATGACCAGGTGCACACACAACATATTACCTTGTTCTGCATTACTGAGGATGCAAGCTAACTGACATAAACACTGCTACTGTCTATAATACTAACAATAAATTGCTTGATTTGATTTTTGTCGATTTACTTTGCTGTGATGTAACTGAAGCTACGGATTGTTTGTGTAAAATTGACCCTCACCATCCTCCACTGAACATTTTACTGAATTTGAATTTGGAAAGAAACTTGGAACCCAATAAAACGATTAGATTTAATTTTGGTAAAGCAGATTATATTAATATTAACAGGGAACTTGGATTAGTTAACTGGTGCGAAGTATTTAATGATCTTAGTGATCCAAATTCAATGCTTGATATATTTTATGATCGTATTAATAGTTTAATTTCAACGTTTGTTCCTAGAATTACAAATAAAAATCGCAACAAGCCACCATGGTTTAATAAAAAATTTGAAAGATGTATTCGCGAGAAAAACAAGTACATTAAAAAATTTAATCTCTATCGAAACCCTATGGATAAAATAGCTCTTCGCATGTGGAGAAAGCGTTGTGATAAGTTATCCAAACAATGTTATAAATCATATATTTCCCATATAGAACAGAAAATTAAGGAACAACCTAAGTTTTTTTGGTCATATATAAAGGCTAAACGCAATGGCGCCAGTGCTTACCCAAAATCAATGTCAAACGGCGAGACTATAGCTACAACTGGAGTTGATATTTGTAATTTGTTTGGTTCGTATTTTCACTCAGTATACTGTCCACATAATAAACCGTTAAACCCAATTATTTCATCCACTAGCTTAAAAAATATAAAAAATAACTCTGATTGTTTCTCTGTTTTAAATATTGACAAAAAGGATATCGTTGCTACTCTTAAAAAACTAGATATATCAAAGGGCTCAGGATCCGATAATATACCCCCTATTTTTCTCAAGAAATGTGCTGATCAAATAGCTATTCCTCTACAGTTAATATTTAATTTTTCACTTAGTACCGGAAAATTTCCCGAAAAGTGGAAACTAGCAAAGGTTGTCCCCATTCATAAATCCAATTCAAAAGATAGTGTGTGTAATTACAGGCCAATCGCAATTCTGTCAACGCTTGCGAAGGTTTTTGAAGCTTTAGTTTGTCCAATAGTTCAAAATTACTTTAAAAAATATGTATCCGATTACCAACACGGTTTCACTTCTGGTAGGTCCACATGTAGCAATCTGGTATTGTTTATTGAAAACACTATTGAATCTGTAGATGCTAATAGGCAAGTCGATGTAGTATATACCGACTTCAGCAAAGCCTTTGACAAGGTTTCACATAGTGTACTTATTCAGAAGCTATCTATTTATGGCTTCGCGGGGCGTTTTCTTGAATGGCTCAATTCTTATTTAGTTCAAAGAAATTTTTGTTGTTGTTGATGGCTATAAATCTAGTATATTTGATATAACTTCAGGTGTGCCGCAGGGCTCACATTTGGGGCCCATCCTGTTTAACATTTTTATTAATGATCTTCCAGACTGTTTCATTAACTCCACCCCTTACATGTTTGCCGATGACCTCAAGTTGGCAAAGACTATCGATAATATTAGTGACGCTTGGTCATTACAAGTTGATATTAATAATTTGTACAACTGGTGCAAAAGCAACGGTATGGAGCTTAATATTCAAAAATGTTCGCATATTACATTCACACGTAAGACGAACCCAATTTTTTATAACTATACAATAAACGACTCTCGCTTGGAATTTGGGGAGTCTATTCGAGACTTAGGAATAATTATAGATAAAAAATTAACATTTATTTCACATATCGATTCAATAGTTAAGAAGGCCTCAAAATCTTTGGGCTTCATAATCAGAAACACGAAATCCTTCCAAAAGGCGGAAACTAAGATTGTGCTTTTCAATACCTTGGTGCGTAGTACATTAGAGTATTGTGCTATTGTGTGGCGTCCTCATTACGCAGTACACAGTCTCAGGATAGAACGCATTCAAAAGCGATTTTTAAATCACCTTACTTTCTCTGCAGGGTTATCAAAAGTTCTTAAAGGTTACTCTAATCGCCTGAACTACTTCAATATTAAAAGTTTAAACAATAGAAGGAACGCATTAGATTTATTGTATTTATTTAAAATTTTAAATAGTCAAATAAACTGTCCGGTATTGCTTTCAAAATTCGAATTCAAAATTCCCTTTAGATATCCTAGAAATCCTGTTAATCTCCTATCACCTCCATTACGTAAGACTGTCCTTGGTTCTAACTCTCCGATACCCAGACTCTGTAGACTTTTTAACGATCATGCCAAAGACCTCGACATGTTTTTTCTTACTGTTAATAAACTTAAGTTTCTGGTTCATCAACTAGGCTGACCCATTGTTAAACACAAATATTTAAAATTTTGAATGTCATTACAGTAACTTTAATTTAAGTCTTTTAGTACAACAACTTTAATCATAGTTTACATTGTTAAAATAATTTTTAGTTATGCATGCGGTGTTTACCTACCTTAAATTGTACGCTTAGTTCTAAGATTAATTCTGTATTCATGTGTTTTACTTCAGTGTAACAATTACTGGTAAACCAATAAATAAATACTGTATGTGCCATATGCCTATCTATGCATTTATTCAAATATACTGATTATTCCACATTGAGATCTATGTATAAAAGTTGAGTTAAGATAAAAAAAGCTCACCAATGAGACAAGAAAGAGATCAGCAGGGGGTGTGGCAGCTAGGTAGTCGGGGTTGCAGCGCTTCAGCCGCTCCAGGTAGAGGATGGCCAGCACGAGCGCGCAGGGCGACACGCAGGCCGAGCGCGCGATGGCGGCCGCGCGGTCCGCGTGCAGGCGCCGCACGGAGCGCCCGCGCTGCGCCATCGACCACATCTCACATGATATCTCTGAAATTACACAAAATTACATATATACATGAACAATTCAATAGCAACCAGACATTTCAGCATAATATTGAGATATATGGTTCTAGTGGGAAACAAAATACTGTTACTTGTTTTGCAATGTCATAAAAAAATTGTTGCACTAAAAAATAATATAAAATACTGAGTTTGCCATTTACCATTTACAATTATAAATATTTGAATTAAAACCAATTAATTACCTTACAATTAAACCAGTTAGCCTGATTTAAAATAATAAATATTTAATTCTTGATTGCTATAGTAAATTGAGATGAAGGCAGTACATTTTTTACACACCAACTAGTGCCTAGTTGATGTGTAAAAAATCAAATTCAGCAGTCTAAATGTGATTATTATTGGTATTGAATCTTTAATTTGTTAGTCTTAAATTCAGATTCAGTTTTATCCTTTACACAAAATATGTACATATTACATGTGCTGTAAAAGAAATGTGGTACATCTATATGTATATTTACCTACCTACATTTTTAATTCATATTTATATAAGTTTTACACACCAGTAACAGGAAGACTCAAGCAGGGAAGGGTCGGCAATTGTCCATAGTATAAGGTTTTAGTTATCCGCTTCAAGAACTCTCTGTGGTCTCCCATGCTCTGAAAATAACAATATTCTTTGAATATTTCCTTATAAATTCCTAATCTAACATGATGTTATGATTAGCACATTTACGAAAATAATATACTTTCCAGTATGTATTTATGGCTATAAAAAGGCATATAAAATAACTTGTTAATGTTTTAGTCACGAATATATTTTTTCGATAGTAACAGGTGACTTTCAATACCACATGTTTTGTTATCAAAAGACAAAATGACACAGCCGTGCATTAGTCCGGGATGTTTATTTACATGCATTTCATTTCAAAATCATCACAAAAGTAAGCTAACATAAGTTTTTACATAATGGCATAAATAAACACGATATATTAATAAGACAACATAACAACTATTTACGTCGTCGGTCACCCGCCACGACGTACTTGACCTCTATTTCCTTACCTTGATCTTGGCTTTGGAGCCCTCTTTTCTCCTCTTCGATATATTCGACATTATAGGAGTTTCAAGAAAGTTACAACATATGTTATTTTGTGGATATCTAAAACATTTAATTTGTTGATAGCAGATTTCAGGTGAAATTTCAGAAATGTCAAATGATTCACGTCGAAGTCTAGCAACTTGAGTACCGAAATTTGACGGAACGAGCCGAGTCTCAAGGTACAGATAAATAACTTTATGAATATATTTTTTATTAAAATTAAAAAAAACGATAATTTAAGATCAGATATGGCTATATGAGAATTTTATAGCTTATTTAGCTTTTAATTGTATTCATTAATATTTAACAATCTAAAAAAAAAATTAATAATAGGTATCATGATATTTTATGCATTTAAAAAAGTAGGTAACCATTCTTTTGACCATTCCTGTCACTGTCAGAATATAAAACTAGCGTAAAAGTATTCCGCTTCCAGTGAACAGGCGAAAGATTTAACATTTGAACAAATATTTTTACTGAAAACTATAGTAAAACAGTGTTTAGATAAATTTTAAATAAGGGAGGATACTACCTATACTCAACCAAAGTTTTATATAATGTTTACATAATTATTCTTAGGGCGTAAGGCTTTCCGTCAGTGATATTGATTTGTTTGGGGATCAAGGAAATTGTTTAAAATGTGAAGAAAGTGAATTAAAACCATTTGGTTTCTTAATCTTGTTCAAGTCATAATACTATTATGCAACGAAAGCTACGTGAAGTAAAAGCAAGAATGCATTGAAGATGAAAACTAAAAGTTTCTTGTTGTTTTCAACGTCGGTTTTTGCTATAAGTATATTCTTAATTGTATTCCACTCCCAACCGCCACAATCCTTCCAAAATATCGTTTCACAAACACACCAGCATATTAAAGATTTTCAGGTAATTGTTTTGATTTTTAATAATTAATACTCTTATTTTGATTTGATTTGTTGTCAATTTCCATATTGATATCTTAATTTAAATCTTGTTTTATTGCTAATCCACAAACTCGAAGTAAATTAGCCCAGTCTATTGAAAAATCACAGAGAATAGAAAAATGACTAATTTATGAATGTGGAATTAATATTAACTGTACTGATTGTAGACAATATCTGAACATAACAGGTATCTTTGCCCCAGGAGCAGCTGCGAGATGTGGAAGAAAGACACTTGGTGCAAGAGGAGCGGTACCTTGCCCTGGTGGGGCTGTCGGGCCATGTGGAGGCCTGGAAGAACACTACTGTGCCGGTCATCATGACACATGCCAGAAATGATGATCACGCCCTAGTGGTAGCTTTCATACGGGCTGCTCAAAAGTTGCCGTACACTATACTTGTCTACAATATCGGCCTCAAACCATACTCTCTAAATGTGGTGAGTTTCTTTGCAAAAATAACTTCAAACTTATATTATTGTATAGCCCACACATCTATAACATTTAGAAACTCAAATAGATCTTTCTATTGATTTTGTCTTTGTTTTAAAAAATAAACATGGTACCTAATCTTATAAGGCCCCTTTATTGCATATTTTAATTTGTCACAGACCCACCTATTCATAACCAGTTTTATGGAAACATGATAAATATAGATAAAATATCTATTTGTTCCTCATTATACACTCATATTCGGTCTTGTTTGCAGTGCTTCCATGGTTATCTTATCATTTTGTTTGAAGTTACACAATACCATTTCAAGTGGGTTCCACTTGTGAAATGCTTATCTAAGTTATGGTTAGCTGTAAAAGGAGTAGAGTAGTAATATAACTGCAAATTTTAATGTTCAATGATCCAAAAGCAACTGTAGAGATTTGGATGGAAATAAAATCTTTTTCAGAGCAGATATTCAATTCATAAAGTGTCTGGTTTTAACATCTTTTAAAAGTAGGGCCTATATTTAAATAGAAAGGTAGTAGAATAATTATTTTGAAATTACATATAGACTACTGTTTTCTGGCCTATGCTGTGTGTGAAATTACGATTTTAGGATTTGTATCAGAGATAAAAAATGCTTGTCATTTAGGTATTGAAGCCATCCCCATCATACATCTTGAAACTATTGTAATATGTAATGATCATATTCCAGGTGTCAAACTACTGCAACTCGTCCAAGTGCGCAGTGGTGGAGTTCGACCTGAATGCGTTCCCGTCGCACGTGGCCGACGAGAGCATCACGGCGTTCAGGCCACTCATCATTCAGGTGACACATTAAATTAATTAGAACATAATTTCTTACTAAATGTAGATTTTGTCTTCAATATACTTAAAGATAAATAAATATTGATTTAACAAGTGCTAGCTAAATTAGGATATTCTGGATTTCGTAAGTATGTATTGTGTATATAAAATATTTTGTACACCATAGTTATTTTTCAAAGTTTTATTCCAAATCACCTTATCCATATTCTCGTAAATTATTCTTGAGCCTACAAAGTATGTCAATAAGTCGTTGTTGAAGGAAAACTCAAGGTGACAAACTAATTTAATAGTCCTTGTGCAACCTAGCTTAGATTAACCTTTGGCACCTTCCTTGTAATTATAGAGGAAGTTCTACAATCTTGTATGCATATATGTTTCTTGTGCATCAGTACAAATTATAAGGATACATGTGGTATATTATTGAAAATATAATCATACCTTTAGGTTTATACATAAGTATATGAATACAAAATGATTGTAGTGTGATGCAATCATAATATGATTATAATAACACGTTTTTGTGTGATATTAAAATGGATAGTTCTATATATAAACACGAAAGTGTTCATTATTTATTTATTTTTTATTAAAATGAAACATAATAGAACCATATTTTTCATTAAATAACTATATGGAACACTATTTTGTTAAAAAGATACAAAATGTAATTGTCCTAAGAACTGGTTTCACTACCGCCTCTGTTCTCATGTTTGATCTTATCAAATTGCCCTAAGAAATATACTGGATTAATTACTGCTTTTGTTTCTCATGTTCGATGATATATTAATGTACGTGCAGCACGCGCTGAGCCGCGTGGGCGGCGTGATCTACTGCGAGTCGTCGCAGCGCTGGCGCGGCTCGGGCGCGGCGCTGGGCGCGGCGTGGCAGCGCGCGAGCGGCGCGGCGCTGGGGCTGCTGGCGTACCCGCGCCGCGCCGCCGTCACGTCGCTCACGCACCCGCACATGTTCACGTACTTCCACGCCGACGTCGACGACTTCCTGTTCGTGCAGATGCTGGACGCGTCGCGCCTGCTGCTGGCCAGCAAGCCCAGCCTGGCCGACGTCATGCGCGCCTGGGTGCAGTGCGCGCTCACCAGTGACTGCATCATGCCTGTCGGTCAGTGCAACGCTCTATAAATAATCTACATTGTTTTTCTATATATTTAATACCCCATATTGACCTAGTACATAGTAAAATGCCTTATACTAAGATTACCTTAATTAATGATTGCTTTTATTTCCCTTCCTTGATTGTAGCTTGTATAAAAATACTTCTATGTGTCAACTTTAAAGCTAATATTGGATCATAGTCTACCAAGTATATTTCTGAATTTCAGATATTCCATCATAATTATTTATTTACTTATATTATTAGGCATACACAACAGTTGACAATAACAAAGTATAGAGTACAATGCAGCTCTTAATTAAGAAATATAGTATACATTAGTCTTATGTCCATTGCAGGTGCGCAGTCGGACGGGTGCCGGTTCGACAAGAAGCCGCAGTACCGCTACTCGGGCTGCCACGGGCAGGACGCGTCGGCGCTGAGCATCATCCTCGGGCTGCGCACCGGCTTCGAGGAGGCGGGCTACGCGGCGCGCGGCGCGGGCTGGGGCCGGGCCTCGGCGCTCGCCGCGCGCGCGCTGTTCGCGTCGCTCGAGCGCAACGCCACCACCGCGCCGCCCGACGCCGACGAGCGCACCGAGCGCGCCGGCGACGTGTAGCCGGCAAATTATCTTACCAATAACATTCAGATAGGTCCGGTTTTAAATGCTTTTTAATTGTGCATGGAAGATTATTACGAAGTGTATGAGTTGATTCGGTTCCATATTTGCATTTTCGGTTGATACTCTTCTACCGTTATAAAACGAGAATTAAGTGTAAGTGATACGCAATCGGTGGCGCCAACTATGTGATTTTTCCTTATAAGTGTGAATAATGGATTATCGAACATATTATATTTGTATTATGAGTACGGGTAGTGATTTCTACGAATGTTCACTTGGATTACGATGTCGATTACTAGGCCCCTGTGATGGTAACCTGAGTTACGTTATTTTGTACAAAATTGTTTAGTTTTGTTAAGTTAGGGATTGGAATTAATATATTTTAATTTGATATCAAGGAGACCATTGCTATGTAAACAATTTTATCTTTAATATTTTACAAAATATATCACATAATAATTACTGCTTAGCAATTTTCAAAATTTCAAATCTGAAGTCTGATATACACAAGAATAATTGAAATAAATTGATTCCAACCTGCTTGTGTGGCAAGAGTGTTTTTGTAAATAATACCGTTAGTTAAGCATCACCATGCACGATACTGTTGTATTTAACGCAAGCACAAATATGATCTCAAAATTTAAGTTCGGAGAACTTTTGCTATAATCCTTTGTACATTATTTGGTATTCGATTTGTATAGTTTTGTATAACTATTGCGTTTTTTTACTATTTTAGGCTTAAGGGTCAGCGCTCACTGGCAATGTGAATATTTACTATTTTAGCAAATCAGCATATTCATAATAATCTTCATTTAAACTTACCGTAATGAAAGATCTGATTAACAGGAGAAAATTTACAGTGAGCGCGAAATTATAATCTTACATGTATATTTTATATTCATAAATTACTTTGTATAATTATAATTATTTATTACTTTCAATTTATAATGTGTGTAATTTTTTGTATTTTTGTACCAATGTATACGTAGCAATTTTTTTTTAACAAAAGCGCTTATTTTTTTTATTTTTAGGCGTAAGAAGGCCGTTTTATTTTAGTAGATTTAAAGTAGATGTGTCATATTGTTCGCTATTTATAATATTACGTAGTATTCCGAAACTGCTTTGAAGATTATATATTGTACAGGAATCAAGACGGAGGAGCAAGCAATAGTAGAATAGTTCGATTCAGTTGTAAAAGAATACGCGTTTAGCCGTAAATGTAGCATAATTATGGAAATTAATATAAAGCAACGTTGAATAAAGACTACTTACTCACATTTAACCACTATAGCGAAAATATGTATTAATTTATTCATAGCAGAGAAAGGAAAGACAAAACTTACATAATTGAAAGACAAATTTATATTTTGTTAGAAACATATTTCGATATTTTAATCCAGCCTTTTGTGTAGAAGATGTCTTTATTCACGATATTTTATAAATAGTTTTCGTCATAGATAACTCATATTATTTATATAATTAACCCGTTTATATAACACGGAGCATTGTACAATTTTAATATGTATGTTATAAATTTTTAACATAATAATGTACATATTGCCATGTTTAAAACAAATTTGTAAGCCAGTGATAGTTAATACTTATAATATCTTAACAATAATTTTATCATGCAATATTGCCTGCAAATCGCATGTATATTTTTAAATGATTCTCATCAATGGGTTTTGTGAAAACAACGCGGCAACTTTATTTTTAAAGAATGGGTGATACCACCCAGTTGAGGTTATTACAACTAGATATCGTAAAACATGTATCTCACATTTTATAACAATACATACTTTGTGTAGCAGTTAATAATTATATTGACACAATGTAACAAGTATTGCAATATTGCCCTTAAAGAGATTGGACATGATGAAACAACAATTTATTCATATTTGTATTCAAAATGTATGTAGTGACTGCTATAAAGCGTAATTATTTATTAACTTCGGTACAATATTAATTTTAAAATTAATACTCAAGTTAATACTTAGCGAAATTATCATAAAACAGGTATTCATTCGATGCGAATGTTTAGGAAATAAGGACTAGTTATCCTTTGTTGGGCAGTAGGTATAAAGTAAACCACAAAATTGTAGAATAATACATTCCCAGTCGAAAATTTTAATCCCTTTGCAATACCATTTTGTATAAATATTTTTTTTAAATCCTTTTCTAATATTAAAAGCTATTTAACGTTTGAAAAGCACTGTTAATTTTAACCATTTCCCAATTTGAGTGATGTATTTGAACTGATTTTAAGCGTGTTAGGACTCTATCGCTTCTACCTATTGTAAATTTTCGAATGCGAACTAGTCTTTTCATACTTTTATTATAGTAATAAACGATAATAAATGCGCTTGTCCTAAGGTCCAATAATTTTAGTATTATAATATTTAATGTCATATGTATCTTGTGCAATATTATTTTAACTTAAAATTTATTTTAAATTGTTCCTTGCTAATAAGATTTGCAAAAAGACTACTTAATATAACTTGATGAGACGTTTTTTGTTAGTTACCTAATTAGGATGTAAATTTTGGCCTCCAAATGCTAGTAAGATACTTTAAATTGATCATAAGAAAATGACAACTCTAGAATTATAACTCTTTTTACCAACCAATCCACGTTCATAACTGTTTTGATTATTTGTGAAATTTAAGACGTTAACCATGTTTGCATGATATTACAAACCCATCAAGATTTATGTAAAGTACCATTAACGCATAATAAAAATATACCTACGCTTTCTTTCACACAAAACTCGGAGAAATTCGAAGTCTTCTCTACTAGAATAGTGTTTAGAAGTATTGATTACGTGTTAAAAAATCGTGATACTAGTTTTATCGGAATTGAGTTTTGTCACATAGCCCACTCTTAAACGACATATCGTTTTTTTTACTTGTATTTAAAGCTTCGCACATATTTATTAAATATTCAAATATCATTGAATAAATGAGTATTGAAAAGAATAATGTTTTATTTTTGTACCCTGTTATGTGTCCAATGGAATGTAATGGTACGTTCATAAATTTCCCTAAGGTGTGAAAATTTCATCATGTGACAAAGGTTTGTTTGGAATTTAGTAGAGAAACAATTAAGATTTATATTTACAACATTTAATAAAATAATATTCTAAAATATTAAAATTAGTAATAGCAACATATCATTACAGACAATATATGATTTATTGAATAAAATTAGTATTTACACAAACATATAAGCAGCACTAAAGCATACGTAACATTCCTTATTGCTTAATGTTAATACATTGTAAATATAAAAGTTCAAGATATAATTTTTATCATTATATTTAACCCTGACTAGTCACTACGTACCTAAGTACATAAAGTGTGCCTTCTAAAGATTTAGAGAGATATGGCAAGTGCTGTTATCACCTCCGCCTCTACGGGGCTTCGGTTCCAAAAATTAGTTCTAGTTAAGTTAGAAAATGTTAACAACCTCAATTATTACACAGTAAAATCCCTACAAAGGATAAAAATAAATTACAAATGCATTGAATACACCAAGGTACTATATACTATTATGTATGTGGTATATAATTATTAAAATGACAAAACTTCGAATATTTTCAGATATTGCGTTAACAGTTGTTATTTTATTTGTATAATTGCAACCACAGACCACTTTCATTAGTGCTTCATATTTTTAGGTACAAGCAAAAAGACGAGCTGCAAAATGGCATTATAAATTGTGCATCTATATCCTAAAATATACTTATTTAGATAAATGTACTAACAATGTACAGAAAATATCACTCTCGAACCTACTTTTAAATTAATTCGTTATATGGAAGAATTTATGCGTACATTATATATATAATTCGCGACGCTAAGGAACTGTAAATAAAGCTCGACATAGCTCTGAGATAAAAACCACATTCTTATTTGATAAGTGTCCGTAACACTGATAAATAGCGCGCAAATAGCTGCATATGAATAAACTCTGTTATTACTTAAATGCTATTAAAATAACATAGGATTCCAACATTCCATAGGACATCTCCA
>LQNK01000529.1:104293-127992 GCA_001586405.1 Phoebis sennae
CTGTAGCGGGTGGGAGGGGGTTAGCATATAGACCTCCAAGAAAACTGTCGAGCTATGAAGCATACTCATGCCGCATGAAGACCTGAACAAGACTTATTATGAGAACAAAAACAGTTAAGCATTGAAAATTCTCATACGACATGACAAATTCTAAAAAATGGTCATGCTACATGAGGATCTGTTAAAGGGATACTGATTAAAGAAGGATGTATTTGCGAGCGTGTAGATTCAGGTCTATAAAATATGATATAGAAGCACGAGGAGAAAGTAACGCCTCATGACGGTTTATTTCTTCAATTATGTCAAATATTAAAATATTAAATGACGTTTTGGTAATGCACTGACAAATACAGTTTGTATTTATCTATTTGTCTCTTCTAGGTTAATTGACATTGATTTTTTTCTATACTGAACGTTTATGTAAAAAATAAATTAAGCCCCATGTATAACAATTACTCTAAAGTGCTATAAATAGAACAGTCGGAAAAAAAATTGGATTAATGTTCATAAAATTGAACACAAAACTGCCATGGCCAACGTCTGTATCGTTGAATTTACACTTGTAGGCTTATTTTTTTAATTATTGAAACACAGAAAGATACATAAATAAGAACAAAATATTTAATTTCCCTAATTTTAAATGTACAACGCACAACTGTTGTATTTAGTCGCAAGAAAATGAGTAAAACTTTCACAGTATATACTATTCATAATATTTAGGCTTATAGGCAATAAACTTGTATTATCGAGGTGTTTGTTAGTTCCTAATTATTCTTTGTATGCTATACTATACTTGTCAATTCGCCTTTATTAATTGTCCTTAGCAAGGATAAGTTATTTATATTATTTAAAATATCAATTATTTCATATTATATTTAATTGAGGTATAGACAAATGTGTGTATAAAAGTTAGGACTTGTAAAAATTATGACATTAGTTCTTGAGACTGGACGTGGAAATAAAGTGGAAAATTGAGTGACTTATAGAGTTTTGAATAGTTAAAGAGTGAGACATAACATTAATTTGTAAATTTTCGATAATAATTAAATATTCTTTCTGAGAGTGGCAAAGTAAGACACGTATCGTTATTAATTAATGATAGTGGTAAGTAATATTTAAAGCCAAGGATACTGAACGCATGCTTCATGTATAAAACAAAATATTTAATTTGCAATGAGGGGTAAAATTATACCAGTTAATGTACATAAGTATTTGTTCTGCCTTATTTATATTATATGGGGCCTTTTTATCTAACATGATCTTTAACATCAAGCACTATAGTGCACAAGCACAATGAATATAGCAACTTGCTGCAACAACAAAAAAATGTTTATTCATTTAGCAGTATAATTTACTTGTGGAAAAATGGAGGAACAGTTATGTCATGATAAGACTTTAAGAACGTCGCGGTATCACATATGGTAATATTTTATTTATTTTTTTGATAACGGCCCCAGAAGGTAGCGCTGCGTTGTTACATAATGTTTGACAAAGAAATACAAAGAATGTTTTAAATATACTTGTTTTTGCAACTTTAATCATTTCAATTTAAACACCAATTATAATGAACGGATGTTGGTGTGTGTACTAGCAGTCAATATTATGTTCTTAAAAATAAGGATTACTTAAGAAGTTAATTAATAAGAATCGCATCAAGAAATGTAAAAGGATATTAGAAATATATCAATTATTTAATCCTTTATTACATTTCTTACCATAACAATGCCTTAATAAATTGGCAGTTTCAGTTGAAAACAAATTCAATGAAAATATAAATAATTAATAAGGATTTGTAATGTAAATTTTTCGCCAACAAGATTAAAAATATGTTACATATTAAACTAGATGGATGTAATCCTGCGACTTATTTTGACTATAAGATATAAGCAGTATTTAGGATATCATCACAATAATGTATATTTAGTAATAACTTAACGCGACTGAGTCGTATTATATGTATTGACCCTTATGGAGAGTGGAATACGTGGAGTGTGGACTCGCCCTTATTTATGATCCTATAATAAAAAAGCTGGCTTTTTACTCTGAATGAAATTCGAATATTTGAAGCGTTTAAAATTGTCGTCATGCTGAAGAATTAAAATCAATGGCATGGTATTATAGCAAAATTATAATTGAACATTAATAATTTCGTAATCTCAGTAAAAAGTCAGTTTTACGTCGCTGTTATGAAGCGCAAATGATGACTGTATCTGTGAGAGATCGCCTTCTATGTTGAATTATATTCGTTAACTGAACAAGGCTGTGTTCATAATCCTATAAGATAATTAATGTTTTTTGGCTTTGCCGTGTGTGGTGACTTTGTGGACGGTCCTTAGAATGTTATATATAGTTTTATTTTAGTACTATCTTGAAAAAAATGTTGACATTTATTTACTTTATTTTTCTTATTTGCATCGGATGTAGAATGACTTATAAGATTATATTATTATTTTAAATCGTACTACAAAAGTCGCCATAACACACGAAGCCTTATTTTAGTTTGAGATTTGAATATTATGTGTTAATGTGTCAATAAAGTAACATGTTGTATGACTGTCAATGTACATATACGCACATTGTCCTGATCTATGTCTTATTTATTTCCTCTATTATTTAATATTACAATGTATAAGTATGCTTTTAGTTTAGGGTGGTTGTTTTATTTATTTTGTGCTATTACATTTGTCAAAAATGTGTATTAGTCAATAGAGAATTATAAAAATGAGGAATAATGCCAAAAACGTTTAGTTTAGAAGGTGTTTGATATTAGTTTAAAGCAATAAGAAGACTTGGTTGTTGGTTGAATTACTTGATAATAAAAATATTGTTTACATAAGTTTTTTTATTTCTATACGTAACCTTCGCTTTATGGGTCGTTTATTGGATAATAGTCACTCGAGAGATAACAATGAGTATTATAGTAAGTATTTATTATAACTATGAAAAGCGATATTAGCATGTCTGTCGATAATTTTTATGGAAGAATATTATTCAATATCGATACATACTAATTAAAGGTTATCTCGTATCGATTTAACATCCAATGAAATAAAAACAAACAAGCGGCACTCTTACAGTTATGAAGAGTGCGAAATATGTAAACTCGTCGGCTGCCGGCAGTCGGTGTGCGGCCCCCACCAGGTCCACACGTCCCCGATCACGTGGTTACGTGGCCTTGACCTCGCTCTCACATCTGACTTCCTATCAACAAAACGTACGTAGTTTTTATTGCTAAAGGGTCATCGTATCTAACCCACAGATTGTTATGTTAAAAAATTAGTTCAAATAGTCTTAACTGAAAGATGGTCACTTTAATAGCGTTGTGGACATTATTAAATGTCTCTTTCCTTGTGAATGTAGACGCGGCCGCCTTGCGCGAAAATATTGTTTCGAAGTAAGTTTTGAAACAAAACAATTTTAATAACATAACATTTTTACTTAAAGACTATTTAATCAAAGTAATATAAAATTTTGCAAGGTTTTATTTTATTTCGTGGTTATTTTTTATTCAAAAATTATTCTTATTTTTGATATAGCATGGCGTCAATAGACTTTGCTAAGGTTCCAATCCAGGAGAAGGCGTTGTACCAGCCGCCTTTAGAAGAAGTAGCCGATGGTAAGTAGTTCCACCTATTTAGTGATAATAAATGATAAATAATGAGGTATAGAATAATGAGGATTATAGATCTACCTACTTATAGATAAGTCATTCTATTATTATTTTATTGGTTTGTATTCCTTTTATACATACATATAAAATTCACTCATATATTACTCATGGGCTTTTTTTATATTAAAATGTTGTTGATGTGATAAGTGCATTAGTGACCTAACAAAGTACTAGATTCTAACACAAGTAGCTATGGATAGAAACGGTGACCAATTTCTGCGTGGTCAATTCAATAATTTCCATTTTTTATTTCAGTTTTATCTCTTGCCCTTCGCAAAACTTTCGAGTCAGTCAGCGTGACAGCAGAAGAATGCCCGGACCTCAGGAAAGCTCCGTTTGACCTCACCACTCCTGGTACGTTATACATATCTGTTTAGTTATATGAGACAAATTATATTAAATATAACTTCAAATTATATTATACGTCGATTATTATTATTTATAACATGTGATGGAAACTCTAGCTAACGTGTGTGTTGGGACGATTAGCATCAAGCCTTTCGTTTTATTTCCGTTATGTAAGCGCAGCCCCAAAATAGGTCTTGGGAGGGAGGTCTTTTTTTATTAGTTACTGGTTGGAAGATAAGAGGAATCAAAGATTTTATTATATATTTTATTTTATACACAACAAAAAATACGCCCCGAATTGATAACCTCCTTGTTTTATGGGAAGTTGTTTAAAGATACGAAACGGTTTTCAATGTTATAAAATACTTTTTTATTACGAAAAGTAGATAGTTAAATACTGAAATATAGTTATATGACGTATAATTGTTTGAATAAAACAGTAGTATCTAAAGTAAACATAGATATGAAACAGTAGCGCCCGCTTGTTGTGATTGAGATTATGTTCGCTTTCTTATCTAAAAGTTACAATTTAGCACATTATGGCATTTGTATAGGGTGCATTTTATCTTATGGCTCTTACGATAAGAACTAAACTAAAAAATAATAATTTTGTATCTATATTGTTTGCCATGCACATAAATTGTTTTAATTTCTTTATGGTGTTTTTCAAAAAAAAGTCAAATGCACAATTATTTTTACAGAAAAAAACTGTTCCGTTTTGATAATTTGATTTTTGTATAATTAGCTAAGATTTCTTAACTAAGAATTATTAGTAACGTATTTATAACTAACGTGGTCTAAATATCAAGAAAATATTTTGAAATGTAATCGTATGTCAGGCTTGTCGGGCAATGCGAAGCTCGTGGAGCTGGGCGGGCCGCCCTACCTGGTGCCGCTGGTGAACCGCGACAAGATCTACGACCTGAAGGCCCTGCTGGGGCACCTGCAGAGGGACCCCGCGCTGCTGGCCGGCGCCGGCGCGGGACCCTGGCCCTACATCGGCGTTAACTGCGAGGTACGAATATTTCAACTTATCATCACGCCACCCACTAAAGTATACTTTTTATTTCTAACTATTTTTTTCTTTGTGATACCAAATAAATATATGTCATTGTCATGGTCATTATAGATTGGATTAAAGTAGCACTGGGTAAATTTGCATCTGATTTCCTTTGGGCTGTACTTCTGTAGGAAAATCGATTGAAATTTGACATGCTCGATAAAAGGTTTAGTGTTAGTGTTCAAGTCAGTAGTCGAACTTTATAATTCGATTGGGCCAAGCTCGAACCGGTGTAATGAGCGTAAAGCAGTATTGCACTGTGTTTCGTACGGTGAGCGGGGGCCCGGAGGCTAGTATTCCCCTCTCATTTCTCACCTATCCTGTTCGACTCCTTTCCCAATTTCCCATTATTAATCTTCTCAATATATATTTCCCATAATTCATCTTCTCTTCCTTCAAGCCGGCAAGGCATCTGCGTCGCTTTGATTAACATCAGGTGAACTCCGCTTGCCTGCTATAACACAAACAAATCTTCCTGCCATGTTTTGTCCAAATTCGTCAATTTATCCAGTTATTTTGTCCAGGGGATCATCAACATGTACGTGAACAACGGGTCGGTGTCGCAGAGCACGCGCATCGTGTCCATCTCGCCGGCGGGCGCGGCCAAGGGCGTGGGGCGCTACGTGCAGCAGCGCCTGCCCGCCGACGAGAGCCGCACCGCGCTGCTCGGCAACTACCTGCTCAGCGAGGGCAAGCCGGGCAAGGTATTGACTCAATGCTGTTGCCCAGGGCCGGATCTAGGGGGCAAGCCCAGGCGGCTAATAATTGACAGGCGATCGTACCGCATTATTGCCATTTTTTGCTGAGATGATTAAAGTAAAAAAACAAATAGCGGGTGAATAGCGGAATTTTTTACTTTATGATTTAACACATACAGTACTCCTGAGTAAGGGCAAGCGGGCAAACTAGGCTTGCTGCACTTTTTCTTTATGGTAAATAAATTTAAATTAGGACATTCAATCATGTCTCGACCGAGAATCGAACTAATGATAATAATTTTACGATTGCAGGTCATCAAAGTAGTAGCTAAGAAACGTATCGGTCCATCGAACTTCATCACCGCCATCCGAGAGGCGCTGAAAGAACACTACGGAGACAAAGTTGTCGGTGAGTCTAATTTTCAGGATATTATGTTGTTGAGATAAAAACTTTTATTTATTCTTTGCTCAAATTGTAAAGTGAAAATAAGGGACAGTTAGGGGCTGTTCAAAACTGGCGTAGATAACGATATATATTAGGAAGAGCAACTCGCCCCGACTTCGCACGCGCTATATTTTGTTATATACACATAAACCTACCTGCATAACTCTTATCTATTAAAATAAAACCGCATCAAAGTCCGTTGGATAGTTTTAGGGATCTAAGCATACATAGGGACTGACAGCGGAAGAGATTTTGTTTGTTTTGTTTTTGAATCTAATAGACTTATTTATTTTTTACGTAGCAAAATGTTATACATGTATGTATAGCCTACACAATATAGCTTATGATACTTGTGTATCTAGCTTTCGAATGGTGAAAGAATTCATTCATGTTCATTACAACCAAAAATCAACCAACCAACCAACCATGCAAACAAAGCTTTCCTCTTTCTAATATTAGTGTAGACTGTAGATTTATCATTAATGGTGGTGGCTTGCAGGTCTGGGCGGCGCGTTCCTGCTGGCGGCGGGCAAGGTGAAGCACCACGTGATGCCGGACTTCTCCGGCGCGCCGCTGTGCTCGGACTCCGACATCGACGCGTGGCTGCACTACTTCGAGATGAGCGCGCCCATCATGCACGTGGGCACGCTCGTCACCGGCGACATGGTCAGTGGTGCCGACATTAATATAAGAAATATATCGAACAATCTTAATGAGTATAGCAAGTCGAAATTTAAAATTATACAACATTGCCTTTATTAAAGCTACCGGCTTATAACATTTACTTTTCTATGGATTCATATTATCTTGTATATGAGAGTTTGCACTTATTCCCAAATATTGTGTAGTAAATTACAAAATGTATGTTTGAACTTTGAAATGTCTCATAACCTATATTTAAATTACGGTCGGACAATATCACATTATAATGTTTAAACGGACATATTTTTGGCTTTAAATAAAATTTTCATACCCTAAAGATTAGTATATCAATGAATTTGTTTACAAATTACTATTGCTATAATAATAATAATTTTACGAGCGAGTATCCGCACCTCGACGACAAGCGCGAATTTTGCGTGTTAGGAGATGGTTGCTAATTGAACCACCTCAAGTCCATAAAGCCCACCAAGACCATAGCTATATTGAAAGAAAGAAAAAAAAGTTTATTTGTGATAAAACACGACACGACAGCGACAAAAAGATCCTCAAAAAATAATGTAATAAAAAATAATATTTGAAAGGATATAAACTGTCTAACGAATTGGTCCTGAGTCATGAATATTATGTTAGATAATAATAGTTTTTTAATGAATAAATAAATAATATTGTATATCGTATTTGACCCCAGGGCCTGGACCTCCGCGTGCAGCACTTCCACGGCTACGGGCTGCACGGCGACGGCGGCCACTACCACTACGACACCACGCCGCACGACGCGCACTACGAGGGCTACTTCACGCTCGCCGAGTCCGTAGTGCGCGTCGACCGCCCTGAGAGCACGCATCTCATCGGACGCGACTGATCGCATCCGTCCGCAATAGTGAGGGCTATTGCGTGTCAATTTGCGTGTGTGAGGTCCCCGATATATCATTCGTTTTAAGTATACGAAATTTTTAAATTTAAATTATTAACTATGGCAAATACTAATGAGTCCATTAATGTCATAGCTTTAAGTTGAACTAAAAAAAGACTTCCTTTTTTTCGAACAAAACGTGACAGCGCAACACTGCGGCATACTTGATATATTTTTATTGAATTGCAAACTTTGTTTGGATGCCAGGCAACAACCTTTATAGCTTATTTTACGTTCAGTTTAGGATCTCACCACAAAACCGATTGCCCTCATTGTATATTGTGTGTAAATATACTAAGTACGTAAGAGAACAATGATCTGTTAAGTTTTTAACATTATAAATTTTTAATATTATAAATTGTGTTACATAAACATGTGTTTCTTTTTTAACCTAAAATACCTTCAATTCCCTTTTCAATTTGTAAATTATACGTCATTTGAATTTATTTTTTCATTATCCATTTTCTTTCTCTTTTAGCTTTTTTTGTTATAAATAAAAAGTGTGTCAAGTGTTCACAAAAAAATAACACAATTATTGAGGTGCAGATATGACATTTGTTTGGGCAGAAAAATAAAAAACCTTAATTTGTGATATCCTATATTTACAAGTGATGGCGTTGTACAAAAATTATAAAACTATTCAACAACAACGAGTGTCTGGCGACCGTCCATGCGGACCGGCCGTACATTACGATAAATTCATTAATTCACGTTCCATCAAAAATAAATTTTTGCTTTTTAATTACACCTTTACTTCATATTGTATGAATGTACGATATAATTCGTTCTAACGCATTTTTCATCTATTCCTTTTTTGCCAAAAATAACAGTCACATTTTTTTAAAGTTCATGAGTATAGTCTAAAGGCGAATATGTATTATTAACTTTAAAATAATTACTAATAAAAATAATTTAAAACAACGATTACCGTACAATCCATGAAAATATTCAAATTGGAAATTTACATTTTATTTCCGTATAAATATAAATGAGTCTTAAAAAACTATATCGATATATAAAAATAGCAGTAACTATCACTATGTACAATAATAACATATATGAATACATCAGTGCAACACCAATACGCTATCAAATGAGCTAAGCGACTTAGCCTGCTGCTTCATTTGTCGGAAGATTAATACAATACAAGTTCGAAATATTGTTCGAGGATAATCTATAAATTTAATAGTTTTTTATATCATGTTCAATATTTACCGACAAATTATGAGCAGTGCTAAGGATACGACATACGATTTTAATGCAAGAAAAGAAATATTAACTTTATCATAGTTTTCAAAAATGTCTTTTTAAATTCTTCCAAATACTTGATTTGAAGAAATCGAATTGATTGTATTTATGTTTTTACAAACCCCTTGACCGAGTCGCATATATTCGCATAGTTAACTTTTCCAGCAACTTCTCTTTGCATTAATTTCGTATGTCAGATCTTATACAAATCAAGGAATGAATAGGGAACTTTATTGCCTATTTTTCTATTATGTAATTAGCCTGCTTCGTTCGAAACGTCTCGCTTCGACAACGTTGCACCATGGTTAACTTATCGCATTGTTGTCAATACTTGATAAAGTCGTACCGACAAATCAGGAAGCAGTCTTATAATTACATTTATAACAGGAGAATAGGCAATAAAGCAAAATTAAAGATAACAATTTTAACAAGAAAGCCTTTATCTAAACTAAAATTACTATAAAACAAAACTCAGAGAAGCAAAGACTAGAACTCAAAAATCTAGATTTATTATAAGTCTGTCTACACAGCCAGGTTCCTTTTAAGTTATTTTCCAAAATATTTGTTTACCCGCATTTCAATACGCGAGTTAATATGAACGAGGGACATACAAATTGGCTTATATTATGATCAAACTGACAGATAGAATGTAAGTTGTCAAAAGCAATGACAGAAAATATTTGAAGAGATTTGGCACACTGACAGTTATTTTTTTATTTTATTTAGATCGGTTATAAAATGTGTATAATGTATATTGTATTTGAAATCAAACTTTTACTAAACATTAGTTTTAAATTATCCAATATTATGTCATTTTGTATGTTCCTCCTTCACGCTAACAGTTTCTAAAATACTTTGTATGTTAATCATTATAAATAGTCAACTATTTGAGAAGTAGCGAGAAGTAGTTAAAGCTAATAATATAATAACTGTTAAGGAGATTGGAAATGTAAAGGTTTAGATAACATTTAAATTTATATGGAAAAGTCGCAAAATTATGGATGAATAATAAAAATAGATGTCAAGTGATAATACTTTAGAAAAATGTTAAATTTGAGGGTAGTTTAAGAAAATTGAAATACTGTTAAATATGTAGGAAATTTATATGAATTATATTTCGTTAATATTGTCCGTGACGGCAGGATGTTGGTACAGTTTCCCTTCTCTTGAGGTTTGAGATGCATTCCTCTCCATCGGAGAGTATACTGCACTCATTGGTTTTCACTAAATAAGATTTAAAGACAAGAGCGCGCCTACGAGCAAATAAGTATTTTTTTTAGATGTACAAGGCAGAGGGCAATAGGCAAGGGGCAGAATGCGCCTATTGAGTAGCTAACACATTCTAATAATCACTTGGTGCAGGAGACAAGCAAGTACTTTGCTCCTAGGGGCAGAATGTATCTCAAACCAACAAACAATACTGTCTGCGATGGGGCAAACTGCTAGCTCCTTGCCTATACGTGCTTTACAACCGGAATGACCTACGCGCACTACGCACTAGCCTCTTAACGGGCACTAATCGAAACGATGGCACGGACTTGGGGCAGAATGTGCCCCGAACCCGAAAATGTGCACTACGGCCTCGAACGTCGCAATGGGCAAGAATCGCAACGTATTACTTAATTTTATAGGAGTTAGGGCAGAACGTGCTCTAAAACCGGAACGAACGCGCACTACCTAGGTTCGTATGGACATGATGTGCCTGCAACGGGCACTCGCTAGAGGCAGGTCGTCCTCAAGAGCGGAAGAACCGCACGGCGCGCACCACGTACTGGCGGCAGATGGGGCACTCGGCCAGCTGCTTGGCGCACGCGGTGCAGGCGGCGATGTGCCCGCACTCCAGCAGCACGCACTCCAGCGGCGCCGCGAAGCAGATCTTGCAGCACTCTTCTAGGGGCAGGTTGTCGATTTCTGGAAACAAGCATTCAATTGTATCAATTGTGCACATTTTTTAAGATGTAAATTTTTTAATTGACAATCCAAGGTCCGCAAAAAGGGTTTTTATTTGTTAAGTTGCCGTTAGTAAGTACCTCTACAGTTAACACAAGTTAAGTGCACGAAGCATTTGATAATATGAGCCCTACAAAAATGTATAACTAATTGATTGAAACGGGAAAATAAACAATATTTATGTAACATAAAACTTTTTTTACCTCTTTTTGTGATAAGCCAAGGAAGCGGAGCACCTGATTTCAAGTAATTGACCGCAGCCCATTAACATCTACATCAGTGTCGCATATGTCTGCCGGCTTGAAGGAATAGGGGATAAGGAGAGGATTAATGATGGGAAATTGGGAGAAGGAGTAGAACAGGATGGAAGAAGAAGGGATGGGTATATAGGCCTCCGGGCCCCGGCTTACCGTACAAAACACCATACAAAACACAATGCAATACTGTTTTACATCTTCTGCTGGGGGGTAGTAATTACACCGGTGCGAGCTTTGCGCGATCGTGCAATTAATGCTTGGCTCCCACTCTTTTATTGCTAAAAATATTATGCAGCAGAATTACTCTCTGTCGCTTTTTACGACAACCACGGGTCGAAATGGGGTGGCGACACATGTATTCAAACTCAAAATATGCCGACTCCACTGGCATACCTCAATGTACCTTATCGCGGCCCTTTGCTATTCACTTTCGTTCCTCTCGATATTTCTTACTCACCATCCTTGTACTTGGCGTGGTCCCTCCACAGCAGCTTGGCGCGCTCGAGCAGGTCCTTCCGCTCGAGGCAGCCGCGGTACTCCACGCGGTTCCTCGTCAGCAACTCCTTCAACTGCTTGACGTTAAGCGCGTCCAGCTCTGAGGCTTGTTTGATGTTCTCTAGGTTTATGTTTTTCGGACTACCTGCAGATTAATCCAAAAATTGTTAATAAATATTACAAATAATATTGTTGTAAGTGAACCGCATGCCAGATTGGCTTTTGTCTACACTTACATTATAAAGAGGAAAAGTTTGTTTGTTTGGTTGTAATGAATAGACTCAAAAACTGCTGGACTGATTTTAAAAATTCTTTCACAATTCATAAGATACATTATCCACGAGTAACGTAGGCTATATTTTATACGCTATATATATATATAACATTATACTAGGGGAGCGAAGCCGCGCGCATCATCTAGTAGTAAATTAAAGTCTTTTCTTACCATTATTTCCTACAACATCGGTGTATATTATGCAGACATGCGGTATCGGAGCGAAAACATCAAATAAGAATGTTATTTACCATTATTTTCCTCCACGTTGGCGTTCATAATCGGCTCGTCCTGCAGGCTGGCGGTGTCGGAGCGCTGCGTGTCGGCGGACTCGGGCCGGTACAGCTCGAGCTCGGACGCGGCGCGCAGCTGGCCCAGCCCCCCACTCCCGGGGGGGTCGAGCACCACGCCCTGACTTGTTATTAGCACTTCAGAGTCTACGAGAAAAATGAGAATAAACATTCTAATCAAAATCAATTATTTGTTGAGATGAACCCCTACAAGACTGAAGCGCAACAATATAGTCCTAGTAATGTGTCATTAGGGATTAAGATATTGTTCCTGAATCCTAGTAACGCCAAGAAAAAAAACGAAAAAAAAATATTGAAATAGATAAAACTACCCTGGCGTTTGGGTTAGTTCTAGTTCTAGTTTCAAATAGAAGCTTGTACTATAAAAAGAACACTACTTTAAACATATTTAACTTACTTACTTTGTAAATATATAAAAACCAAGCTGAATAATAAAAAAATGAATCGATATAAAAATAAATAAAAATGTAATTATTGCAGTAATAAGTATACAGGAAATCATAGAGATATATAACTTAGAGTAGGTACAGTTCGAATAGCATGCTGGTGAGACCCAAACTAGACGATAGTCTGTATCTTGGGCCTCAAAATGACTGGCTGCAGATTGGCAAGTATCAGGTGCCACGGTCCATCGTAGGCGCTAATCTAGGTCTAAATACTGTCGTACCATTGGGCAGCGGGTCGGCGGGGCGGTTGACGAACTCCCAGCCGGTGTCGTCCAGGTCCTCGATCTCGAAGCAGTCGGTGGTGTCGACGCGCGCGCTGCCCGACGACTCGCTGCGGGACACCGCCGGCTCCGGCACCGGCACGCGGATGTCCCTCTCCCCACCTGCAGATAAATAAATAGCTGAGCTCCGCAGTTTCACCTATGTATACCTCTCGTTCCCGTAGGATTATGCATACTATGTCTTTCCTTTGAAAGCAATCAAACAATCTCTGAACAAAATTTCATCCAAATCAATGAAGTAGTTTGGGAGCCTAATTAATTCAGACAGACAAACAAAAAATCAAAACTTTTCTCTTTATAATATACTAGCGACCCGCCCCGGCTTCGCACGGGAATTTAATGGATGATATTATACATAAAAACCTTCCTCATGAGTTACTCTATCTATTAAAAAAAACCGCATCAAAATCCGTTGCGTAGTTTTAAAGATTTGAGCGTTCATAGGGACATACAACATGACACATGACAGAAAAAGCGACTTTGTTTTATACTATGTAGTGAAGTATAGATTTAAGGACTATGAAATAAAACTGTCAGCTCCACTCTGCATTAGATAACAATGGAATCATTCATTTCTTACAAACAGGTCTTTGAGACTTGATAAATAGGAATGAACGACATATCCCAAAAACATTTTCAATATCCGTCAAAGTAAATTAGTGAACATCACAATAAAATGTGGATAGGCATAATCAAACAGTGTTCTTGACTGACATTGTATTGAACTAATTAAATACGATTACATTTTGTACACTACTAATAAAAGTGTAAATTTCATCTAAATACACAAAAAATATTTAATAAAATAAATATATTACCTGGTGTAGTAGTAAACCATCGGTCAGCATTATTTATGTTTGGCTGAATATTCTCTGTGCCACTAGAGGGGGCGTGGGCATGCGCTGCATTGTAACAACTACCTACAATTTTATATTTACAAAATGTTAAAATACAATTCTTGAATTTAACATTTTTTCCCTTTTCCTCATCTGCTATTAGACTTTACTACATGACTTTAATCAAATTTGATGATTTAAATGCATAAGTAAATAAAATACAACTGTTAAGGATATATTCAACTGGGTCATGGCTCGATCTAAAATTGCACACATTAGGAAATGACCATCTCATAAGCCATATAAATTAATTTCAATGTCTTATGTAATGTTAATACTTAACACATCTGATTTGATTAGTTTTAATTTAGTTTGCATTTGTAATAATTCTATTTTTATGTATTTTTTTCTGCAGGTGGCCAATCTTACAATTTAAAGATAATAGCTTCATAAATGAATGATTTTTATCTTTTCAAGTACTACTAATCTAGTAAATAACACATTTCTTATCCATAGATGTTGCTAAATCCACCCCAGGGAAAGTTTTCAATGTATAAATCACTAGCTGATCTGTGCGGCTTCTCTCCCATAGCATAATATTATATACTATCTATTTTCCAGGGTACAATATAGCCTATATGGATTCAAAAGAATCCCTCTAAGTAATGGTAAAAGAAATTTTGAAATTGGTCCAGTAGTTTTTGAGCCTATTCAATACAAACATACAAAAAAACAAAGGTTTCCTATTTATAATATTAGTATAGATTAGCAAATTTACATAATTAGATAAATAAAACTACCAACTTCTATTAGGAGGTGGAGCAGGCTGTGCTGCGTTCCTCAGATCAAATGTGGAGGTGATGAAGTCATTGATGTTATTGGTGATGCCCTTCAGGGTGCTGGTGAAAGGACTGGCACCAGCCCGGGGACCACGGCGACGGTACGCTGAGCTGTTCACATGTGAGATGCATAAACTGAGCAACTCTTCCTTTTCTGAAAGAGTATTAAGAACAATTTTTAAGATTTTTTTTAGTACTGGGACTAAATTACATACAATGCAATAAAATACTCTTTGAGTATTAATATCATTTTTGTAATTCAAATTCAAATTGACATTTTTAAGCACTTTCCAGACGTCACATAAATATTCATCAATTCACCGCTGATTCAGAATGCAGAGTCTATAATGAATTTTGTTATCAAATAAAGTATATACTGATGACCTAAACAACTGTACTGATGTTGTTATGAAGATCCTTAGATTATTTTCATTTATTCACGTAAACATATGGAACAAGTTTATCATAAAAAAACAGTGGTTATGTACAAATAAACCTAAGTATTTTTTTTTTATCTTTATCTATAATCTAAAAATACAAGTCTTTATTGACTATTTCGTCACTAGTCTTATAATATAGGCATTTCTTAACTTTTTTTAAATTAAAATTGAAGTCTTTTAGTTATTAAATTTAGTATAACAGAAATTAAAAAATATTAAATATTAATTGTAATAATTAGTATAGTATAGTAAAAAGTATCTGGGTTAAATTTCTTACAAGTTGTATATTACCAATGTGGATGAGATGGAAAAGATCTTGACAAATAAGGCATCAGAAATATATTGCAGTTTTTGCATTATCTTTTTGTTATAATAAACTATTAATAAATAAATATTCTTAGAAACAAACTTGAAAATTGTCCTTATTAGTGTCATCTACCACATACATAATCATGTTTTTCATAATATTATTTTTTTGATGTGAACAATTTTATTTACTTAGCATTTATAACAGCCAAATCGGCAAGTCATCAAGGATGTAATATTCACGCATTAATTCGTTTTCCTGAGGTCAAAGTTTGCATTAGTTAATCTAGAAAGTTCCAGAAGGTTCCATGTACCAACTCACCGACACAGCCTCGCGTGGAAACATTCTGTCGCTGCAGGAAACATTGGAGATCACGGACTTTTAAGTGAGCTATGGTTTGTCTGGAGAGAGGCCTAGTGGACAGCACCCGGCAAGGGGCGCACATAATCCCGCCGCCCCTGCGCAGGCACGCACTGCAATAGTACCGCTCACATTCGGAACATGGTCGTTTTCGTTTGAACACGCTAAACTGCACAGCGCAACTCTCGCAAGGCATTTTACATCCGCGTCCTTGTAATCACTAATCACAACACAAAACTCATTGAATTTCACTTAAAACTTCACTGCCATGTTACGTCCAATGCCATAATTTCAGTATTGTTTACATTAACAATGAATTTAGTGAAACTGGAACATAATGAAAACAAGCGTTCCTGTTTAATTCTTGTTTTTTTGGCCCTGAAGGGCAAGAGACAGAGTAGAAGTGGATACACGCACAACTTTTGTTGCTTGTCAATTTGACGTTCATTCGACGTCCGCTACAGTGCTGCCAACTTTTATAGAAAATTCTCCCCAAGAACTTGTTAAATAAATTAAGGGAGACTTAAAAATATAGTTGTATGGATCAAGATCGAAAATAACAATCTAAAGAGCAGGAAATCATGTCTAAAAACTGTAAATTAGTTTTTAATATACGATATATGACGACATACATTTAAAATGTCCATAAACTCATACACTTAAATAGCAAAGGTGTACGGTCCACTTTTGGTTTTATAGCTATGGTCAAATGCCCACCACCGGTGTGATGGTCTAAACCGGGTACTGTGTGATACTTTAATCGTAATTATTATAAATGTAATCCAACTAATCTGTATAAATAGAAAAAAAATGTTAAGTGATTGTCCTTCTGTAAAAAAGTAATTGATCGAGTACTTATAAGTTTTGTTTCTTATTGATTTCATAAATAAAATCAATTATAATAAGCCACTTCTATTGAAGCCTTTAATACAGGGTTACTCATCCTGTAGAATTATTCAAAACTTTGGCTTTCAGGACCAAATTTTGAATGTATGCGCATTCACCGCTAAACGTAATCCCTTTGTCGTGGCTCCTTGTTTCGATAACACTCCCCTTAACGCCACGCCTAGCATCAGAATTCTTGGCGTCGACATTTCTAACGATGTTCAGTTTCGCGGTCATTTGGAAGACAAGGCTAAATTAGCCTCCAAAAAATTGGGTGTGCTAAATAGAGCGAAGCAGTATTTCAGGCCTGATCACCTACTGCAGCTATACAAATCGCAAGTACGGTCACATATGGAATACTGCTCTCACCTCTGGGCCGGAGCACCCCAATATCAGTTAATTCCACTTGACCGTGTACAACGCAGAGCAGTTCGAATTGTCGGCGACCAAGCACTAACTGATCGGCTTGACCCTTTGGCATTGCGGAGGACACCGCATCCCTTTGTGTCTTCTACCGCATGTACAATGGGGAGTGTTCCGAGGAGTTGTTTGGCTTAATCCCTGCCGCCGAATTCCACTATCGCACCGCCCGACATAAATCCAAGTACCATCCACACCACTTGGACAGTTGGCGGTCGAGCACAGTACGCTTCAAGCGCAATTTCCTGCCGCGAACTACTGATCTGTGGAACAGTTTACCATCCTCGGTGTTTCCAAACACCTACGACATGGGGTCCTTCAAGAGAAGAACCTACTCCTACCTAAAAGGCCGGCAACACATTCGCGAGGCTTCTGGCATCGCGGGTGCTTATGGGCGGCGGTGATCACTCACCATCAGGTGACCCGCCAGCTCGCTTGCCCGCTCTCATATAAAAAAAAAAAAAAAAAAAATTCTAAATTTTGCAAAACCGTTGACATAAAAATATAACGTCCTGTGTCCAGACTTTGTATGTAAAATAGTTTAAAATTCAAACTTAAAGATTTTTTTTTGTAATTTTAGATACAGTCGACGGCGTATGATGTTACATTCAAAAAAGTTGTCGTAATAGTGATGTGAGATAGAGCCCCACTATCGTTTGGTAAAATAATATACTTACATAATATATTTTATTTATTATATTGCAAAGTCAAAATTTTCAATTCCAACATTGGAATATAGATTTTTCAAAAATCTAATGACGCAGTTTTTATTTTCGTCAAAATCATCCCATCCATCGAATAACTCCTAAACAAATATTATGTACAATGAAACAAAATTTTCGGAACATCTATGTCAATAAAGCTGTAGGTATGTTTGTTTTTATATACAAATTGGTACTTTTAATTTTAGTGAAATTGCTATAGCTGAGGTGTCCGAGTGGTTAAGGAGTTGGACTTGAAATCCAATGGGTTCTACCCGCGCAGGTTCGAATCCTGTCCTCAGCGATTACTTTTTAACATGTTTTTCCTTATGTGATTCTTTTCTTCTTCTAAGAGAATACAATATATTTAAGTAGGTTTACCACAGACATAATAACATATATATACTTAACTGTATGTAATACTTAACAATATTCAACAGTAATTGAGTCTCCAGTCAGTCGTTTAGTGTTATCAATTACATTTACGTAATTGTGTAGTTATTGTTTTAAAGAAAAAATAAATTAAACATATTTAGTATTGCGGTGATTTTCAGATAATAAATGGTTTTTATTCCTAAATACTATGATTTTTATTCATTTTGTAAAAACGCTAATGTAATTTGGAATTAATATAAGTCATTGAAACACCAAAAAGAGAATAAGGAAAAATATAATACAGTTAAAGACGAGAAAAAATTAATGTAGTTCTGTGAATGTGACACATTCGTTAAGGAGTGTGCTTCTGAGAAATATGACCCCAATCGAGGCTTGCATGGTCATCTTCGTCTAAAGTAATATTTAAATTCAAATTTTTAATTTGTTTTTTTTTATGTGGGATTAAATTTTTCACCGCTTCGTTACCTTATTTGATAAACGATTGAATGAAAGTTTGAGCGTAGTTTCTGAGCCTATTCAATTTAAACAAACAAAAAATGTAATCTTTTCACCTTAAAATATTAGTGTAGATATGTGTGTCGAAGTACATTGTCAGTCATAGAAATCAGGAAGAAAAAATGACGAGGGAGAGGAGAGGAATAAGGGTTACTGTACGGAACAACACACTTTTCAGTTTAATGTAGAGGAATTATTTAATTAATTGTCAAAATAGGCTCGCTTCAAACAATCTCTGTACAAAATTTCATCCCAATCGGTCCAATAGTTCTAGAGCCTATTCAATTCAAACAAACAAACAAAAAAATCAAATCTTTCTTCCTTATAATATTAGTGTAGAGTAAAAATATTATATTGAAGGATAAAATTTATGTTGCAAGAATGATAGTTTCGCGGGGATTCCCTCTAATTTACTTTCTAAGCAGCATATCAGCGATAATTTTGATGAAAAATAAAGTACAGATAGCATATTACTTACATAAAAGTAGCAAATATTTTTGTGCATTCAATTCCATACTAATATAAATATTGAGGGAATACTTTTCATAATAGGGATTGAAAAATCTATAATGTCTTCGATTTCGGAAAAGACTGTAGCAAGAATTTGTTTTTAAAATTTGATTATTGTGAGATCTCATAATATTTATAGCAGTCAAAAGCAATTGGTAGTTAGAACAAAGAGATGTACAAGAGAAATAAATCAAGGGTTACAAAAGGAGTGGTCGAAAAATATAATCTAATATTTTACCTAAAAAGTAAACCTCAAATATTTTAGGTCAAGTTTAAAAGAAAAATTCAGGTGTGGTGAATTGACGTTACAACGCAACATACATTTACACGCAAAATACATTTCTTACTTGTAAATAAGCTATTTCATTTTTTTTTGTGGACGCTCCTTTCGCACTTAGGTCATAAATTAATAGTTAGTAACAGGTCAGCGTAATTCGATATGTTTTTTAATAAATAATATTATATTGTAAGCGATATTTAGTCAACAGGTAACATTATGCAATTTTATATTTTGTGCAACGTTTGTCGAACTTGGAAATAATAATTTAAATTGAAATTATATTTATTACTTTATTTATGCTGACAATGACAATTTTGGAGGACTTTAGAAGTCGGCACAAATTGAGCTAAAACTTATATCTAGGAAGTCACCACGGCTCTTCATTGTACCGATGTAAAAATAATAAAATAGTAACACTTAAAACGATTTTTTATGAAATTAGATATGTTCTTATCGTTTTCTGTCTTCCCTACTTCTTTATTAATGACATTTTGTTTTATATTTTAGCAGTGATCATTTCAACATCAAGGGATTCACAATTTCATTGCTTAAATTAAAAAAAAATGTTGCAAAATATGAATTTAAGAGCAATACATAACCTCATCATAAGCTTTCATCGCTAATTCCCCTCAAGTTAAGGCTAATTAATAATAATTCATAATGAAGCCGTTTCAACGTTTGAGAACTAGGCTAGACACTATTAATAAAAACTTTCTAATAATCAACAATAGGATGTGCAGGGTTCTCACGCGGTTGTCATCACTGAGCAAAGGAAATAATGGTTTGACGTCATCCACGTGTGGAATAAAACGTGACAATAATTATTATTTATTAATGTTATACGGCTGAGTTTGAAGCCCAAGCTTTTCATTGACCAATTAATTACATAATTAAGGAAGGGATGAATAGGTTTTTTTTTGTAAATCTAAACTTGCAAGATTATCGCTCATAGATTACAAAATATCCAAACTTTTTTACTATAAAACACTACTTTTTTACTATTTCTCTAACATTTTGAATAGGTGTGTATTCAATCACAAAATTTAAGCTCGCATGGCATCCGAAAAAACATCCCAATAACTCTATGTATCGTATATTAAACTAGCGACCCGCCCCGGCTTCGCATGGGTGCAATGCTAATACTAAATATAGATACTACACAAAAACTGAACGTTGTATATAAAAATTAGTACATTATTTTGACATCACATTAGAAACCTCAAATAAAACAGTATTTCTCCACTATTTAATGGATATTATCATACATATAAACCTTCCTCTCGAATCACTCTATCTATAAAAAATGCATCAAAATCAGTTGCGTACCTTTAAAAATTTAAGCAAAGGGACATAGGACAGAGAAAGTGACTATGTAGAGTGAAGAGTCACATTGAAGATGTCGCTTTGTCTGTCATAAAAGGCACTCTTTAGTTTTTTGTTTTAATTAAGATAAATATAATAAAATAGTTTCCACGGTTACTAATCCTGTTAGTACCGAGTTGTTTATTAAGACGGTGACCTGTCGGCGAGTGCTGACTCACATCTCAGTCACGCCACTATTGTCCTACTATAAACAAACTGATCATCAAAATATTCGATGTCTATGCTTTTTTTGTGAAACTATTTGCATGACTTGTGGCTCAGTGGTTAAGATGTAGGTGAGGAGGTGGTGATGGTCCTAACATAACCATATATTAACCTGCCCTTAAGGAAGGCCGGGGGTTCTATCTCTAGGGGTGATGAAAAAGAATTAGAATGTGCAAAATTTGACCCCTGGTTTGATCTGGTTTGACCAGACCAATCGATGAACTATATTTTTATTTATTATTATGCTTTAAATAAAATTATTTTGATAATAGGTTTTCAATAATCTGTAATTTTTAAATTTTAGGAAAATGTACCAACCTAAAACCTAAACTTACTAGAGTTCCGCAAGCTAGAGTTTTTGGAATAATTTAGAAATAATTATAATTTTGCTCCAAATTGTTAACTATGGATTCACAATAATGATATAATAACATTTTACACGTGTAGGGACAAAAATGCTTAACTACAATTTTTTATAGACTAAATATTAAATCAACTTGTGCCATTTTAGTCGGCGTAAAGTAATTTAATCAATAGTTTTATGAAAATAAATGATTAAATACGTAGGTACACCGGATGGATACTATACCTATACATCTTTCTGTTCCTTAATTTTTATAAGGGCCACATATAAGATCAAGGAAACCAAAATAACGAAACACAAATCTACAAGGGCAGAACATTTTTTCACTTTGACAACAATGTAAACAAATTATATAAAGTACTTATAATTTTATGCATTTTTTGGGAAATTGAAAATATCCGCCCTCATACACAAAAAAAAGAAATATCAAAATATAATTAAATGCACATTTTCAAGATGTACATACATAGATTTATCATATTTCTAAAAATTTTAGGAATCAGTTACAATATTTATAATACTAAACCAAAAGTAATTTTTCCTATTTTTCATCAATATATCTTTCATAGTTTGACATAGAAATAAATAAATTTCACATGACAGTTACTTAAAGCCGGCTTTATTATTATTGTTACATGTATTTTATAATTGGTTCGTATCATGTTTAATACCGTGTAGTGTCTAATTAGGGAATACCTACAACATAACGAACTAATAGTATTTATAATGAACTTTAGGAATGCAACGTCTTGTCATTAACGAAGCGTTATATAAAACCCTTGTATTTTAAACAGTAGAATGAAAAACAAAACCTAACTAGGTTGTATTTAGTCTAACTAGGTTGTATTTTTTTCACAAAATTCTATAATAATTATACATTATTATGCATTATTATAGTCCTTTGTGAAAAAAATAAAACTTAGTCTAACGGTTTTTATGTTACGTTTTTGTTTTATATCATAAAATAGGTACTAAAGAAATATTTGCACCGAGTCTAGAGTATTAAATATGGTGTTTAAAAAATACAACTTAGACAAAGGGATTTTAATTATGTTTTTATTTGATATCGTTAATTATTAAGGAAATTTTTGTATAGAGTCTAAAGTATTTCAAATATGATACTTGCAAATATAATTATAAAATATTTCACTGCATGTATTTTTCGAATTCATAAAATATTTATTTAAATACTTAACTTGATTATTAAAATCCAGAGTGCTACAAAAAGAAATTTCTAAATATGTTTTACTTCCCAGATCTTAATTTTTCTGAGCAAAAACTAAAAAAATGCTATCATCATGGTATCAGCGAAAAAACAAGAAAATGTTTATGGTAAATTATTAGTTCAAAGTAACCACACAGTTACTAAGTAATTGTATGAAACAATTCCATGAAAAATCTCACAAAAGTAATATGAAATATATAAACATTGTGGTAAATTAGCGCTGAATCGTGGTTATTCCAACAAAATACTAGCTTTCCGCCCACAGCTTCACTCGCGTGGACTACAAGTCTACAAAGTTCTGTGTTTTGTAGAGGTACGCGCGCACTAAGATAATGGTTAGATTACGGACACGCTCTTTTGTGTTATTAGCGGGTTTGTAAGGTTTCTGCGCGTTTATTTGTCAATATTTTCAAAATAAAATGCATCCATCTAATGAGAATTGTACATTTTTACAATACTACCCGAAAGAAATGTAAAAATATGCCATTTTAATAATTAAATATCGATTTATTTGTTAACCTTAAAATCCTTTCACATTCCTCATTTTTTTAAGATTAATATAATGCTTAAATATTGAAAATAGCAGGACCGTAAAGTTACGGAATTTTAAAATGTTGTATAGGGCTCTCACTAACATAACTTTAATTCTAAGTTCTAACTATAATGGTTACGACTTACGATACATAGGGATAGTGACGATCTATTCTGCAAAGATTTGGAAAGATCTGCAACGAATCAACCCAAGGAGCAAAAAGTAGCTGTATAAAAGAACATAGAACATTCCGTGAAACACTATTTTTCTCTATAAAGCCTCTAAGAATGCATTATACCTATTGTTGTGGCGCATTTATATTACTAATCAGTTCTATAATGAATATATAGCAGCGTTTTAAGTCATAAACTAGTCCTATACAAATGACATAACACTCATGTACATCTCTAAATAATGATATTGTGGCGGCTTTTGGGCCTTTTATAGCACTATTTTGCACTAT
>LQNK01000529.1:128315-158465 GCA_001586405.1 Phoebis sennae
AAGTTTAGGAATTGATTAATTTACTAACAGTGAACAATGAGTTTAAGAGACAAATGGAAAATCAATAAATGCTATGGGCAAGATTATTTAAATTAGACTTAAAAGAAATGGAAATGTTCAAAATTGTGATAAAAGCTTCGCAGTTCTGCTAAGCTGTGGCGTTCGGACATAGATCGAAGTTATGGTTATTGAATCTTTAGGACTTTGTTGCCACGGAACCCTAATGATCAACTACGCATGCATGCGTATTGCAATTAATACTAAACAAAAGAGCATTTCGAAATTTAGGTAAAGTCGATGACCTGTGTATTCGCAAATGCAGGCCGCAATTCGGAAGGTCGCTTCCGCGCCGCGCATGGCGGACGGCGGTCGGCGCGCGCCCGGCCGCACTCGCGCCCGAGCCGCCGCCGCGACCGCACGGCATGACCGCGCTCTAAACAGATACAACCCGTTAACGCGTGTGCTGTGTTATTACTTATTACCCAAACGTGGAACTATTTGTGACATCTCCAACTACGCTATGCATCGGTAAGTGGTTGCATTATTCCGCGCGTCCGATACATCGGCCCGATCAATTTCCTTCTCGCTATTATCTGGGTTTCGTAAACAATTAAGTGAATAATGAATTGTTTATATTATTTCGTTGTTCCTGTGGATTACGGTTGTTATACTATTTCCAATATCGCGAATATCGATGCATTGAATTATTAAATATGAAAAATCTTGCTATTACACCGTTAAGGCTTAAAAGATACAAATGCAAAAAAGAAGGAATAAGTATCTGTACATAAATACGTGCGTAAAAATATATTCGTCCTTAAAACTTAAAGCTTTTTACGAATTATAATAAGGCGGAGAATCCTTGTTTGCCAACCATTAATTGTTTTGACATGTGCAAGCAGACGTTGCACAAGCGAATAAACCGTAAAATTATACAATTATACAGCAAATTTACCTTTCACGACACAATATCACGATCATTTCGACTCGTGTAATGATGACTCAGATGAAATTTTGAAAAACGAAAAAACTTCTACCACATGAATGGAACTTGTAGAATATGATTAACAATCATGCAAAAAAATTATGGTACATGTAGGTATTGAATATTCATGAATCAGTCGACTACATTTTAGCAATTTCTTCCAGTCAACTAGGTTCTATATACAGAATCTATCTGTGGTCAAACAGGTATAAAAGAATTCGTACCATCGATAGTATATTCTTGAAAAGGGTTGTTTATAAATAGAAGATACATCTATGCAATGGATCAAAATGAGATAAAAGAAAAACTAAACCTAGCTTGGGGTTGTTAGGCGAGTAATAAATAGTATGTACATACATCGTACGTACCTGACTCAGACCGTATTAATTAATTTGCTACACGAGGGAGATTTTTATCCCACCCACCGGATTTGCGTATTCCCACCGCGTTCTCCATCAGGATAATTAATGCTTCAGAATAATGATATTAGAATAAAAGTCCAATCTAAATAATTATGTTTTTATTCTTCTTTACGGATTTTCAATTTTATGAGTATAATACATTAGTAATGATACTTTGCAATTTTAACGATGAGGGAGTATTTTACTTGAGGTATTTTTTTTGAGGTTTTATAATACATATCTGACCAATGCAGTACAGTGTTACTGTGCTTAGACTTTTTTTGTTCATCACAGTGTAATTTTTATTAAACTGATAATTTTCTTAAGTTTTAGTTTTCGCATAATGGAAATTCTTTCTATTAACGAAATTCAAGGGTGCCGCTTGCTTCTTGGTATTTTGATCCAAATATGTTTTAGTGTAAATAAGTACTAGAAATTATTTTCCTCTCTTAAAATTTATAACACTAGCAACAATTTGTACTGCTCTGATATTTAAAAGTTGTGTGACGTTGCTTTTCTGCAGAACCAATTACATTTTATCTATAACTCTTCTTTTCCTTACTGGCGCATTTATTTTCCGCTTTAATTTTTATACCATTTGCAAGTCAGTTAGATATTGAGGGTTAGAATTTGATTTTCAAAAGTTTGCAACAAGCCCTATCTATGGTTTTAGGTTTTCAAGTTTAAAAAAATATGTTCTTTTTTACGTTTTTGAAAATTTAATGTATAATGTTTGTTTATTTAAAATGCCACTGTTTTGTTATAAAAATTAGTATAGCAAGAAAAAGTAAGATTTATGGTTATCAATGTAAATGAATATGGATAGATAAGTTAAAAACATAGAACCTCTTTTTGTAAGTCGGTTAAGCCCTCCTCAACCATGAATAGCAACGATTACATTAAACATAGTCTGTCGGTCAGCCAATTGAGGAAGAGGGTACGTACTCTAATGTCTAACGAGTAACGTCTTATTAGCTAACCCAATTCGACGAGAATTCTGATGGCCAGTCGATTTAGGGGACTAAATTTGATCTTGTGTATGAAATAACTGAATAAATTAAGAAGTATTGATTCAAAGGTATTTTTTTACACTATTTCCACTATTTATTAGTAAACTTTATTTAATAACAACCGGTTTCGAAAATTCATCATCAGGTAGAATTTTCGAAACCGGTTGTAATTGAATAAAGTTTCCTAATAAATATGTAGTGGAAATAGTGTAAAAAAGTCAATACTTAAAATGCATTTCCACCAAAAAGTCACAATACAATCTATCAAGTAAATTAAAAAGCCTAAGTTTGTTTCTGATATCGAATGCAAAAGCGATTTTTAGGTAATCTCCCGCATTCTGCAATGTATTGTTGATATTTTTATATCCGTTGTATTGTTCTGTTTTCTAAGGGCAAGAATGTGTTTCTTTTTGTGCTCTTCTCAAACTAGATTTTTTTTTGTTGCTGTTATCAAAAACATTTTTTCATTCTATTACAATTTTTACAAAAAAAAAAACAGTGTAAATCTTATTGCAAATCAGTTCAGCTGTTTCTTAGAGATTGAGTAACCAACATACAAACACGTTATGTAGGGAACAGTGAAATACTGTTCAAGTACTAAAGACAATCACTTGTAGGTATAAGTGAATACAATGTCATTTGCAACTCGAGGAAAACGTAATTGATATGTACATGATTTAACTCGCATAGACTATACACAGGTATAGAGTGAGCACGCGAGGATGCACCACCGACAAGGACATGACCAGTCATTTTAAAACAAATGAGAGTTGAAAATTTCCCTATATTTGACAGATCGACTTGCTAAATGGAACACCGTAAAATAATTATTTTAAACGTGGATACGAAATTCATATGAATCAAGGTATATATTAACAAAAATTATTGATATGAATTGTTCATTGTACTACTTATTTGGCTGACTTGGCATATCAGACAATATATTTCTATGCACTCTATTCCTATTTTTATTCTTAGCTCTATGTACGGAGACTAAACACATACTTTATTTAATCTCTGCGATTATACTGTGACATTTATTTCGATAGAATTCAGTTCCATTTATAATATGACATTTTATATAAGTTATGAGTTTAGTATTTGCACACAAATATGGGCAGAATATGTACATTTACACTATAAAGATAATTTGAATTTGATATTTTAAATTGTAGTATGAAATATCAAAACGTTTCTATTGTAAACATGCAATTAAATTTATGAATCCCAAACTGGGGAAAAAAATTAACCCCTCCGTCCTACACAATTTCTCTCAAAATCATAACAAACTTTTCGCATTTAATGAAGCGTACATGATTCACAAAATTCTTATACATTACTCGTTAAACAACAAACCACTCATGTAGCCGAACCTACATCCCGCGCAATGTAGTGCGTTGAGTACCGTTACCGATCCGGACTAAAACAAGGCGATAATTAACAGATCTCGTGGTGGTCTGAAGGCTGCTTCCAAGAATTTTAATTGTTGACGCAATGACCTCCGACTGCGTAATTTCCAAAACACTGCAATAGCTGTGACGTCACGATGTCAAATGATTAGTTTGGTTATTGATACTTGAACTGATATATATACATGGTTAAATGTAGAAGAGCGAAGAAAACTTCTTATAATTTCTCAGTTTATTCGGATAAAAATCCGATCTTATTTTTTTATTTATATGCTTTATTCCACTATAAAAATATATACATGAAATACCAAGTTACATAAAAAATAAGTATAGCACATAAGGCCTTATCACTTCACAGTGATTTCTTCCAGGCAACCTTTTTCTTAATTTATGTCTTATAACAAAGTACCTTCTACCTAACTTCAATCATTAATTTGCAACTTTACACATTATATTTCTGCTCTTTTATGCAACTTCTTAGAGAGATTATATTTTCTAAAACTTCTTTCGTACATACACCAAGTATATCTCGGGATTTAGAAGTCATTTAATTTGCATTTTCGTTTCATCCCAACATCGGCTTTTCGTGTACATTTAATTTAGGCTTTAAGATCGCAAAACATTCAGTTGAAACAAGTATATGTGGATATAATTATGATTGTGAACTATAAGTTCGAATTCCACAGATTCCGGTAATTTCAACTTGTTTACATTTTCCGTCATTCGTGGGTAGTGTAAAGTGTTACGATTTATGTAAATTGAGTCCATCGCGCGTGATACGATATGATTACGAGGTATTTTTTAAATTTATATTCAAGAATGTAGCATGATTTGGATCAAGGATTGTTCAAATTTATTTAAGTATATTTATTTAAAAATTTAAATAACTATTTTTTGCTCTTAATACTCACGGCTACGCGTTGAAGATCGTTAAAAAAATGTTTGTGAAAAAATTTGGAGAATAAGTGCAATGCTAGCAGAATTTTGGCAACACCATTTATTAATGGAATTCAGCAATCCACTGTGAAGTCGTTATTTCTATTGTTCAAACTGTTCCATTTAATATTATAAAGTATGACACTTAACTACTGTCTAAGTAATGAGGAATTATAGACAAAAGGTTCATAATGTGCCGTTCTAGATGATGATTGACGCAGATTGTATTGACAACCCTTTTGGCGCAGTGGATCTGGCAATGGTCTTTTGCGCCAAGGGGTGTGGGTTGGATCTCCTCGAGTAGAAAATTATGATTTGATGAACATTGTTATTTTCTATTGGCTGGGTGTTTATCTATCTACAGTATGTATGTTTAAAAAAAAGTAGTATGTTTAAGTATGTCCATCAGTTATGTAGTTTCCATAGTTCGTAAGCTTTTGCTTAGTTTGGGACTAGAATATTTATTTATTGTTATTATTTAATTCAATATTTTTGAAAGCGAAACTTGACTAAATCCTAACAAAATATCAAAGATTCAAAGGGGATCTTCAACAAATTGCGTACTCTGAAATTGATTAAAATGCCTAAAAGTTTTCTCGAGTGAAAAGGGACTTGAAATTCCTTGACAGCAGATCTTTCGCAAAGCGTTCTTCAGGCGCCGTGATCTGACTCTCAAATCTTTCAGTCAGGGTAAGCCGATAAGTCACTTATATAATTAAGACGAGCGGAATACGAAGCGAAGTGGATTGGTTGCGCAATGTACGGTGCCGGCGGAATCCGTTAGTGTGTTTTATGATAGAACAAACGATCGCCTAAAGTAACAATTATGGCCTTGGGTACATGGTGGCAGGTATATTGGCACATATGGGGGAGAATACAAGGACATTATTGATGGTAGAAAAACGGGGTATTGTAAGATATGAAAAGGTAGAAGGTGTGAGACCAATTTTTAAAAAATGCAATCAATTTTATTTGCTTCAATATCATGTGTAGCAGTGATGCATTTAGTTAAATTGCATGTATCACATGACCTTGAATAGCATGCTTAAATTCTCGAATTATATAATTGCAATTAAATTTGGTTATAATAAGACATTAAATTACATATGAAATACCAAAAGTATAATAGATATTTTATTGGTGGATTCCAAATTAGCGGATATAAACATGCAAATACGATATTCTTCAATCAGTGACATAATAGCTAGCCTTCGACCTGACCCCTCTGTGGCTATATATGGATATTATTCGCAATTTGATTTATTCGCGTGTAAGTTTGTCTGTGAAGGCGACACGTAACAATTTAGTAATATACAACTGCGCAATTAACACCAATAAGTCTAGATTTTTTACGATTTTGGTCTTGTGATTATATCATGGATTTAATGCATTCGATTCCAATTTTGTTAGGACGTTTTGGGCAGCAGAAACAGTTAATTATTATTTATTTTTCTCTTGTTTTACAATTAGCTTTATGGGTAATTTATTTTTCTTATATACAATCTAACCTGTAGAAAGAAGAGTTTATATTTTATACCACCTGGGGTAAGATCGCTCTAGTTGTAGGTTGTAGTTCATAGGCTATAATAAATAATTATATCGGTTTGCCTATAAAACAATGCATTATTTGAAATTGTATAAGATCTTATCGATCTTGTATAATTGGGTGGAAATTTCCCCGTTGCGATCTGTGATTTCCGACTGCTATTTAATTGTATTCTAAGTATACCAATATTTACCTCATGTTCTGTTTTCAATCTGTCCCTCAATCAAAACAAGGAACAAACAGTTGTGGACACTCGCAAATACTTGTTATCAGTTTTATTGCCATATTATTTAACACCATGTCACGATCATTGCTTGATAGCAAACCTTGCGTTATATAAGTTTGGTTAACGGTTATTTGTCTCTTGTCAAATTTACAACAATGCTGTGCTAAATGGTTTGAATAATCTATTATTCGCGTTCAGTTATTAATTTCCAAAATCATAGACAGATAAATAGGATATTTTTAGGCAGCACAAATAGTGTATCTGTTCTGTGGGTGATCTTGCGGTCGTTATTAATTTTTATTTAATTGAAAAAACTAAAAAACACGGCGAAGTTTTGACAAGCTCAGGACTGTGAACGAGCTTTCAAATTAGAGTAGTAATCTGGACAGTTTGTTCGTTAAAAACTTTAAAATGCCTGTTCGTCAGCCTTCTGATCATGACACTAGATACCAAATTATAAACTTAATGTTATGAATGATATTTACTATTTATGTTTTGGATCTAACTAAGAGATTTCGCGAATTATGACTATTCCAACACTAGCTGATCCGCGCGGTTTCACTCCCGAAGCTTTATGTCATATATATGTACATATAACATAGCCTATGTTACTCGCGGATAATTTAACTTTCAAATAGTGAAAAATTTTTAAAAATCGGTCCAGTAGTTTTTGAGCCGAGCATCACAACCAAACAGGCAAAGTTTTCCCTTTTATAAAATTTGTGTAGAATAAATTCCTGCGTTTACAATTCATTTGCCTATAATTCACCATCCATCGCTTTTACTTTTATTAAAAAGTAATAGAGATCTACAGCATGTCGTAAAATCGTCTCCACTTTCGTTCCCTGCATGGTCTGCATACTCACCAATGGTTGGCGGTTGGTATGCGCCGCCTGCGCGCGCGCAGCGTGAACCGTACATATATAATTTGATAGTAAAAGTTGAGAAACCTGGATTACGTTGTATAATACTAATAATGGGTAGCTTTCAAGGTCGTGTTTGGTGTTAGGAAAGTTTCTATAGAGGCTCCTTTTGCCTCTATAGAAACTTTGCATGGGGTTTAGATATTGTATGGGCACTGCTGTCGTTTATTCTGAAGTATCGCTTATAATTATAAATATCTGCCTTTTGGCTTTGGATCGTTCACGTAGCATTATGAATTGTAGTCTTTGTGTTGATTTAATATATAAGCTATATTACTGCAAACTTACATCTAAATCCGTTGAGTAGTTTTTGCTTTTAAGATTAACAAAGACACAGACATCCTCAACATTAGGATAGGATTAATTGAAAACCATCATTATTTCAATTTTGTAACAAAAGTACAACAACAAGTTAATTTTGAAATTCCGTACATTGAGATTGCATGGATTTGCATGTAAGCTTTCTTTTAAACAATTATAACTCGCACACTGCGCAAACAAAGATTTAGCAAAATCACTAACCATAAGGAAATATTTTGGTTTGTTTAATAAAACAAAAACATTGAACTGCATAATATTCTACTCATATGATTTGAATACATCAAATATGGCATTGGAATAAATAACACATATTTAAAAACATTGTTATAGTGACGTTTAAGTAGTCTTACAGTTTTTGTCGCATTAGCATAATGGATTCCGGTGGCTTGTTGATAATTTAATAGTTTAAGACAATGACGCTAGCCGCTTCCTATTGCGATGCGATGTTATCTCGGTAATTAGATCAGTATGAGGTAAACTGTGCAAAGATGTAGGTAATTGTGTTCATTTGTGAAATTCTTCGCTTGGTCTCGTTTTGGGAAGATGTCATAAGGAAAATAACCATACACGCATAGATTCTTTCCTTGTTATAGGTTGGTTCAAACGTGTCTTCTTACGATATAATATCTGTACCACTTTCATTGTTTATAATCCCTTGCCTAGCTGAATATCTGAAAAGCTTAGTCACTATTACTCCATTGTTAGAATTGTTTGATTTTCAATATCTTTAGTCAGATGAATAAAACCCGAACATATTTAAAAAGTGAAAGTTTTTTACTCTGATGTTTATCACTCAATCGTGCTAAAAGGTCTTAAGTAATGGATTTTGTTGAAGTTTGGCACGTGAGTTTTTAATCGAAATAACAACATGTGCTATTTCTCATACTTGTCTGTAGACGAAGCCGCAGGCAGAGCTTGTACCAAAATAATGTCATTAGAGCTCCGGCGAAACTTCGCACGTTTTGTCGTTGAAATGGATTGCGTAAGCCTGCTGCCATCGCATTGTGATTGGTTAGGAAGGGTTCATTGTCACGTTTTAATTTGATTCCAATTTGAGATACAAGCATAGACTTATTTCGACTTAAAGACCAACCACAGCTTATGGATACAATAAAATTAACCAACCCAAAAGTTGACATATTCAAAAGTTCTTGAATGCTGCCTACTTTGTGAAAGAAAATCGTTCCAAATTTTTGCTTAGGTCCTGCTTTATTAAATTGGATAATCTGGGCAAACTCTCCTGTGTGGATATTAATTTTTATTTTCACCACAGAGCATAAAAGAGACGTAGCTTTTTGCTTCTATAAAACCATTGATTTGTCGTAACAAAAAAGGAAAAGATTAGCATTTCTTGAATGCACTAAATGCGCAAATGCAGACACCACGTCCGACAATAAAGTCAATCTAGACGCAGATCTAGACTCAAAGACAGGTCGGTTGCGAAGTACAGTTAGTCCGTTACTCAGTGCTGATTCATAATGACACACATAACTTGCGAGTTTCGGTTAATCCATCATTTATTTCTTATTTACTTTGGGTTTAAATCACTTTTCGCTTACCAAAGATGAGGATAAAAATTCGTGGTATAAGTCATGTATAAGGAAAGATCGGAAAAACGTTGAGTTAGACAATTATTCCAAGAAATTTAATAGAATCAGTAATAAATGATTACAATTAAACTTTTTTGTGGGTGAAATAATCAAAATTTTATTAATATCATAAATAGTGGGACAATTACTTGCAAAGACGTTTAATGAAACGTAGTATTTGTTATAGTTGAGACTAATTTACATTAGGAAATCCTTAGTACGAAACTTTAGTACTATCTGTTTTTCTGCTCTCGTTAGACAATGATTTCTTCACGCAAAAATTCCCTGTGTAAATGAATCTTTAGCAAGCTGAACATTGTCAGCATGTCCAATGGACGCTGTGATGCAAATAATTGCCTTGTCATTATATGTTAATTCGAGAGCCGTTGCTGAGGAACGGAATTTTAATAATGTCTGCTTATCGATCAAATTTGCAGCTGGTTACTTGTTGCTAATGTACACGTTTGTACGAACGGGATTTCTCTGCAATCGTTAAGTGTATACGTACATTTGATATTTCAATTCGGTTTTTAAAATCTTTACATAACTAAAACTTTTATAGAGTACATTTTATGTTCTGTAGTAATGAAATGTAATACACCAATGTATAAAGAATATATACTATTCTCACTTTTTATTTTTTTTAGTAAATTACTGCCGACAACCGTCACTCGCAAGTTAGGTTTGAAAATAGGATCTGAAAAAGAGAAACAATATTTATTGAAAGAAGAACAATTCGTGAAAAAAAATAGAAAATAAATGGACAAAATTAACATACGTCCAGACTCGAAAAAATAACCATAATATAAAGTGCAAATATTTATGACCGGTTAGTTGGAATTTTAACTTCCTCTGTGAATACTTGTCACATTTCTAGAATCGGTTATGCTTGACTCACGAATCTGTAACTATTTCCAGCTGTACGAATATTCTCGAGCCTGGTGCTCATTGCGGCCTCATCAGCCACAATGACACTCGTGCTACAAAGATGACACCTCACTGACCTATATTTCCACTGTTTGCGCCCCACAATCATTATTATTTCAAATAAGAGCTGTTCTAGGTATCTTATTTATATTTTTCAGGCTTCCGAAGAGTGAACAAGGGCAAAGGTCTTCAAATTCGGTGTTGTTTTGTAAATTGAAAAGAAGTGAAAGTTTTGCTTCGTTCAACTCGATTCTTAGTTCAGTGATTCGACAATGTTAGGTTGTTGGATTCTATAGACAGGTTTGCCTGAATAAGATTTCTTTACTTGGTGAAATCCTCGTTATCCTTATTACGGACGAACTAACGGATTTTTAAGTTAAGGGAGAGAGTCCTATGGGAAGCGACGGAATATACATTATTTGCTAAATATTTGTTATACACATACATATTATAAATGTGAAAGTATGTGAGGATGTATATACGTGTGCTTGTGACTCTTTTACACAAAAACTCTTGAACCGATTATAATGAAACTTGGTACAAACATAAGTAAGAGTTAAGAATAACAAATAAGCTACTTTGATTCCCAGATTTACCATGGGATCACAGTTACGCGGGTGAAATCGTGAAGTTTTTAAATAGAGCTAGGACTCATAAAATTTAGGCTACCAATCCCTGAACTACAAAACTCAGAGCAGCTATCGACAAACGATTGTCCAATCTTAATTAAAAGCGAAACACCGAATTACCGTTACTGCACTACCGTTAGTGTCCGATCGGTGAAAGTGTACTGGATTCGCATCCCATTGTGCGCCGACCTTGCGTCGGCCATGCGAAGTGGGCCACTTACTCTAAGATCTGTCTCGCTTTGCCTTGATTCACTGACTCACTTCCTTTCTCTTAATGAGCGCTTTATTGGGGGTTACCCGTGGTTTGCTTTTTCGGTAATTAAACTGTCATAGCTATTAGAATGAAAGTGAAAGGTCAAAAAGGAAAAAGGTCTTGAATTTCTATTTGCTATATTCATCTGTTTATCTGTTTGATCTAGTGTTTCCCAGCCTATATTTTAGAGTATAGGTGGTTGGCTTTTTTCAATAATTAAGATAAGAACACAAAATATTTTGTACTCTATCGTGTAAGATTGTTTAAAATTTATTAATTGCACCAGAGCTATGCGAGTGAACCTTACTAAATACAGACAATTTTTCTATAATTGAACTTCTCGTTTGAAATCCTATGAAGACATATTAGTGTTCTCTATGTCAACGTCCGTCAAACTCCTAAATTTGTTTTCATTGATAACCTATATTCTAAATTTAGTCCTAATTGTATAAACAGCTTCAACAAATTAGTTAATAGACAATAATCGTGCAAAAGGTTACACCGCTATTTGCGAATGAATGACAATCGTCTGGGTCAAATTAGGCGCGATTTAGCACGCACAATAAAGGCTAAGAAGTTTGGACAATAAGGAAGCTGTGTTACATAAATGCATTGGTTTGTTTGCGTTGGAATTAGCTGACATTGAGCGGGGTGGAGGTTACAGGGCGGGTGTACGAGAGTAGTTGAAATGTTTCGGGTGGAATGTTTGAAATTTCAGAAATGAAAAACGCAATTTTAGAATATAAAAGTTGTCCTAGACAGTCATTTTGGAAAGAAAAAAATTAGGTCATTTTGAAGTTTGTTACTTAATTGTTTAGTTTAGAACTCAGAGATCGGAAATCTTAAAAAATTGTACAAGATGATACGGATGTTTTACTAAGCCCAAGTAGTGTAGTCAATTAGTTTCTTTTGTTTTACGCGAATTTATAATAACTTTTAATTACGTAAAATAAACTCAGCGGTTCTCTGGCATTGTACGAACCGCCTAATCAAAGGAAAACCCAGCTTCCTGATGCGGAGACGCTTCTCGGGCATACTAATCAGATGACCGTGGAGTTATTACTCAGCCATTACGTGCAGTGGCCTTGATGACTTATTGGATAATTTTGGATGGCTTGATTAGAGCGGTATCTTTAGTGTTTTCATTTATTTCCAAAATAGTCACGATTTTGGGGATATATTTGGTTGTTTTAAGGAGTAAATTACTCGCGTATATAATGTTTCGTTGACTTTTAAAAGAGAGTATTTTTTCTGCCTTTTCTTGCAGATTTGACCAGGGCATTCAGGAGTGTTATTACATTGTTAATGATAGTGCTTTTCGACTGATGAGTGAAGCTACCGACAAATTCTTGACCTAGTCATTTTCTTTGTCATATTTCCTAGTTGGATAAGTTTTTAAGGTGGGACGGGTGTTAAATAGCAGAGGCTTATTAAATTTTAGGACACTCGCATATTCCATTGTTGATACAAAAATATAAATAGATTGAGTAATAGATATAAGAAGAAGCCTGGCTCACTGACACGGACTAGAAACGTCGTTAAACAAAGATCTTGTCACACGGAATACCAAATGATGGTGGACGTCAGGGAAAACCTAATAGTTTTCGTATTCGTTTCTCGTAGTTTTTCGAAGGTTATGACTCTTGTATTGACTGTAGTGTATTAAGTTATTCATATTATTGTTTTATATCAGATGAACAATAATTTAGTGTTTTAATTTTTTTGTAAAAGATTTGCTGCTGTTTATCTTTATTTTTCTGCATATCTTTCGGATTAGACTAAGTTTTAAAGTAACATATTGGGTAATCAGAGTTAATTAGAGGCATTAATATTTATTAATCGTCAATATATTTTTGTCAGAACTTCCTACATTTTGAAGACGGCTGATTTAAAACGTTTCAAATTTCTTAGGTACTATAACAAAATCTAATTCTATTGTTTGGCAAAGTATGAATATGAAATCATTATTAATACAAATAAAACCACAGCAATATCTGTTGGTTTATGACTTATTATATGTATTCAGCTATTAAGTAAACAATAAAATGGATTATCAAAGTTTTTATTACTATCTATGTCATTGTCTAGTTTTATGATGACCAATTACTGTCTGATAATTATCTGTTATAACCTATATAATATTGTATAATATTGTCGAAGTTGTAATTTTTATATTCCTGGAATTGAAGTGATCTTAAGTTTATTATACACGTAATGTGCTGTTTATGTTATACTTACTAAAAGAGTGGTAGCCGATTAAAGCCGGCGTGAAGCAGTATTGCACTGTGTTTCGTACAGTGAGGTGGGGCCCGGAAGCCTGTATTTCTATTCCATTCCTCTCCCATCCCGTTCTACATCTCTTCTATTAATCCTCTCCTATCCCCTTCTCTTCCTTCAAGCCTGCAAGGCGTTTACTTTGATGTTGTAGATGTTCATGGACTGCGGTCAGTCACTTAACATCAGGTGAACCGCATGCCTGCTTCAACATAAAACGTTAAAAAAAGGTTGTTCAGATAAGTCTTGAAAAAAATGTTTTAAAAGTTCAAAGTTACCTATGACCTTTTCGCTTTAGAAAAAATATGGTTAAAGATAAGGAATTCAAAAAATAACAAAATTAAATAAAAAATAAAAAGTAATCGCTGAGGACAGGATTCGAACCTGCGCGGGTAGAACCCATTGGATTTCAAGTCCAACTCCTTAACCACTCGGACACCTCAGCTGTGAAGACAATGGCGAAATTTTGAATCGGTCTCTTATACCATTACTTGTTTATAAAAAGCACTGTATAACTTAATTTTTTTAATCATTATTATTTATGTATCATTTTTTTATGATCTATTAAAATGAGCATCATTATTTAATTTAATTATCATAGATTTAAGATGTAAGTAGAAAAAAAATTTAGAGAGATGTTTTTAGAATATCCTACAATTTTTATACATATCACACCGAGCAACGACCAAAATTGAATAAATTACTTATTTCTATTATATAAATTTCAATTAATCTTTATAAAAGTTAAATATCTGAAGTTTTCTAATTTTATTAACAAAATTTATCAATATTTAATTAAGTAGGCAATATTTCCTCATTACATGTGCATCGTATGCAGCGATTATTTAACGGCACCTTTGTCAATGACCCACTTCAATACAATATAAACATACATACTAAAATCTAATCACAATCCATTATCAACCTTAATACGTACGTATACGACTCAAAATTATTTGCAAATATTGGCCAATTTTCCTATAATCACATAAGCTGATAAGTAAATGATTTCTTATAGAGCGTATTCAATATTGTACCTTATCTCACAGAGATAAGGTCCAAAATTGGTTGTGGAAGTGTAGTGTTATGTGTAGAATTTATAAGCTCTGTTAGCACCTATGGGGCTTAAGAATTTGAATGAAAATTATGATTAATCGATGTTTTTAAGTAAAATATATCCGAATTTTCGTTTGTTGCATCATTTTAGTTTATTGGCATACTTGTACATACTAGTTCACTCTTAGCCGCGTGCGGCGTGACCAATCAACTATTTAAAAAAATAGTTAATAATTGTTAGTAATAGTTGGCTGTAGACTCTTGACTATCGCTCCCGAATTCGTTTGCGTCTTTAAAAAAATATCCATCTTTTGCCGTTAGAATACTATCCCAATCGGCTTATCACTTTGACCGTGAAAGCGTAAGTGACAGGTATACTTTCGCAACTAAAATATTACCATGAAATAATATGTATTTAACGCACTGATTCCCTAGCTTTCTTTGGTGAAAGATATTTTTCAAAAATTAACATTTCTTTAAATTATTTAGTTCCGTTTACTTGCACCGGGATTTAAAAAATCCTTTGTCTGAATCCAGGTTGTGTCTCCCCTTATCGATTTCGGCTATGGCGACTAATATTGCACAAGATAAGAGCAAACATAGGTACACTCTCTATTCCCTTACTCTCATAACTCGATGGGACGACCAACACGACTGCAGAATTCAGACTATGGAACATCTATTTCCCGAATATTGACTAAATGCAAACTCCCTTGAAGTATTCACAGACAAACAAACGTTGATTCATTATATGAATTCATTTAAGAATAAATCAATACTCAAAACTGGTACACATTAGGATGCGAGGATAAAAAATAACCTTGCAGCCTGAGGATGAGTAATCGAACACAAACAAACACTTGTTCCAACTCAACTGTATTTATTGCGATTACGTGACTGAACATTACTTATATCGCTTTTCTAGCTCTATTTCAAGTTACATAATTTTATTAGTTTTATAATTCAGTAGATCGCGTTTCGCTTGTATCAAATTTGGGGTCTATAGCCTATCGATGTACGAAATTTTATCAAACTCCGTTCAGTAGTTGCGTTGAGATCGACACACACATCCAAATATCTAAAGTTTGGTATGTACGGAGGCCTGTATTCCTATCCCATTCTTCTCCCATCCTTTTCTTCTTCTCCCCCAATTAATCCTTTAGTTATACATATTTCTTTACGCCTTCCTTCAAGCCGGCAGGGCATCTGAGACACTTTGATGTTCATGCTTCAAAATGCTGCAAAAGGCTTCATAAAAAATATTCATTTTTAATATTTCCTATGATCCCAATTTGTTTTAAAGTCAGTTTAATTATTCAAACGTACAATAAAATAAAAAATATTAATTAATACATCGGTATTCAATGTTCAAACAAGTGGATTTGCACGCACAGTTTTATAACAATAGTCGTTAATTGTTCGCAAATACTCATACTTAATTCTTTCTTCCTTAATTAAAACTAGAGTATCCTACATCGAGTTCAATAAGTCTAGACAGACGTTAATTTCACATCTGTATTAGACCATACATCCTACTTCCGTTTATCACAAACTAGCTATGTCCCGCAGTGTCACCCGCTGATATAGCCCGTTACAGTGGGATGTCCGGGATTAAAAGTCCTATGCCCTTCTCTTAGTCCTAAGCTATCTCCCTACAATTTTTCTGCCGAATTGGTCTAACAGATCTCGAGTTATAAGTATGTGTTTGGATAAGTTTTAATCATCATATTTGGCACACATTCTGATTATAAACATTTTCTATGGTGCTTTTATCCGATTCACGTTGTTGAAGTCAAACTAGAGTGCTTTTACAGGTCATCAAAGTCAAAGTGAAAATGTTTATTTTCCAAATTGGCGTCTTCCGCTTTTAGAATCTGTATGTGCCTACAATTTAAATTCATGCGAATCCCTTTAGCGGTTTTCGCGCGATTAAGAAAATAAATTTAAACCTTTACATTTATAGTATGTATACGAGCTAAATAGAAAAATTAAATTCTCATAAAATATGTCTTAATTACAAAAACGTAGACAAAACAAAGGAGTTAAACGCCACCAATAAATAAAAAGCAATATTGACTGTGTAAATAATGTAATTATGACATTGTTTGTGTGTTTGTAACGGGCGACGTACGTAACCGGTGTGACGTGCACAATGCGCATTGTTGGCGTGGCGAATTCACCTTATTGTCTTTTGTATGGAGTTAATCTTTTGTAATGCGTGGTAAAATGAGTATTTAATTTATTTACTTTAAATAAAACTTGGCTATGTAGGAATTCGATATAAATAATTTCATTGACTATATTAAGCTTCTTAGTTTTTTTTAAAGGAATACATATATTTTAGACTGCATATAGTTAATAACTAAAGATATATATATATACATCTAAGTTTTTGATCCACCATAGCCTCCAATTTTTACATTGCACTGTTTTCAACGAATTTTTATGATATGATTAATTGAATATTTCACAGACTGAATTGAATATTGGCTTAATGCAAGAGTTATATACGATGTATCACTTTGTATTGTATACAAAAACTTCAATGTTCTGTACAATTATGGTCTCTATCAGTAAAGTCAAAGTCAAAATTCGAGACACTTTTAGAACGTTATTTATATTTACTAATCTATACTCATATTATAAAGAGGAAAGATTTGTTTGTTTTGTATTGAATAGGCTCCGAAACTACGGGACCGATTTGGATGAAATTTTGTACAGAGATTCTTTGAAATCCCACGCATGATAGTTTTTATCCCAAAAATCTTAAGGGATATATGTATATGTAGGTGAAACCGCGGAGCTCAGCTAGTCAATGAATATTTTCTTTATGTACCACCGATTCGGAAGGCTGTTTCTACCAAAAAGAACCGGCAAGGAACTCGAGTAGTTGCTCTTTTAGTAGCTAAAGACTGTTCTTAAATACTGCTATGATGCCCTTCATCCTTTGTCATCATACCTGCTTTAAATGTATTAATTTATTATTTATATTTATTTTTAACGACAATTAAATTTGCCTATTGTCTATTTCTCCAATTATCTTTACCTTATACACTTGCAATTTTAGATGTATTACTTCTTTAATTGTACAAAGAACCCGTAAATACATGTAGCATCGTAATTTCCGTGTACATCATGTCAGAGGAGATTTATAAAAAGCTCGCCTTGAGTCCAGTACGGCCTAGACCGGACAAAAAGCGTAGAACTACATGAGTCAGGCTAGTTACCCTGTTGCGTCCAATGAAGTCATTTGTTTATTTTTAGTCTGCAATGTGAAATGGTTATGGAAGACTTGATATTTTTATATAGTAAATAGCTTTATACTGCAGTTCTGCCAGCAGTTTCTTTCGCCAGTGTGACCGTTCAGTTTTTGCGTGTTTACTTTCGTGTTTATAATATTAGTAGGATAAATAAAGTGATTTTGTTATTGAGTAACGTGTCCTTTGCATTGCAGTAAGGAATTTGTACTAACGTCTTCTTTATAAAAGGGTTAAAGTATGTTTTATACAATAGGTACCTCATTAACAGATTGAGATTATAAATTCGGCGTCAGAAATGGGACACATGACTATTCTGTTTTATATTTTAGATATAATAGTGTCTTAACATAAGGCCCTGCACTTGCATGTACCTTTAAAAAATACGCACCAAATTGGTACCCTCTTTTTTGAAAGTCAGTTATTTTTTTTTTGCTAATCCCACGGTGAAAGTGACGTCGGTTAGCTGCCCCATTCCGGGCACACTCGAGACGCAACCTTAGGTAATGGTCTAGCGAGTGACGTCACGTGAATTACAATTATAGTCCGAGAGCTGCCCATGTTTTGTGTTTCTGTAAGTACAATAGTAGGCCCGCGAATTTTTGTACCACAGAAGATGAAAAGTATTTAAATAAAGATGATACTTTTCAGATATACAACATAAATGCTAGACAAATAATTGATTAGTGGATGTTGACGAGACGCAAATTATATTTAATTTAATAGCTCTTTAATCGGTGACAGTAGACATAAAAATAGGCAACATTATTTATTTTGTATTCAGCAATGAAATATGTATTAAAAAACACGACTGTATGACTATGTGTGATATTTTATAAGTAACTGTTCGCTGTCCGTCGTGGCCATATTTTTTGAATCATTTGTTCGAACAGAGTTAGAAATAAGTAATTGAGCCTTGTGGGTAGGAAACCCTTGTGAACAAAAACAATTCGTATTTAGCATGATTTGAACCTGCCTCACATAATGTACGCAGCTCATCGTCCAAGCCGAGGTTTACAAAACCAAACACAGCATACGCGTGACGCTCTCGCGCACGTCAGCGGAATATCAACCGACCGTTGACGCATGCGCACCGCCGGCGCTTACGCGACGCGCGCTCTTGCGCATGCCTTATTACCTTCTAGGGCCTTAGCGACTAACAATGCAAATGTGTGTAAATGTACTCGTTGATACTCTCTGCATATATTTTGGTATGATTTTCAAAGCACTGTCAGCTGTGTGGCACTGTCGAACTAATTTTAATTTTAATTTTAAGCTTTTATTTTAAGTTCTCATGTAATCGATATTATTATCTTTTTTAAGAATAAAGTTCTTTAAACATAAAGTAGGCTGAAAGTGGCAAGGAAATAGGCGTAGATCTCACCTCGCGATGTATGTATTTAAAGGGTCATATCACTCATAGCATATGGTATCCTTGTAGCTTATACCCTCAAAGTTATGGTGGGTGGTAATTGTCATGATTAAAATTGTTAGATTGCCTGTGGTTAAAATTGTTTTTCGCCATCGAATATGTTCCCAAAAACAGATGTATTTAAATATCGATTTTTCTTAGTTATACAATTATAATTTATCAACAAAATTATAAGAAAATTTAAAAAACACACACAATAAATTGAAGTGACATTAGAATGCGGAAAAAAGAAAAATCATTAAGATTGGTGCATCTGTTTATATCGTGAGTCGTGACTCGTGACCTATGACATAAAGATTTCCGATTAAAGTTGTTTTATTTGATGACATTTGTAATTTATTAATGATTATCTTTCCATAAAGACATTTTTATTACAAATCTTAAATTAAATAGACTAAATAATTGCGATTAGCCAGATAAATTAGATTGAAATTGAAGCTATATACTAAAATGTTGTAATAACACTAAATTTTAAATTTATGTGCGAATAAATGGCATTCGATTAAAGTTATGTTTGTAATGACATGTTTTGATGTGTTTTATTAAAAGAATGTGAAATTATTAACTATAAATATTATTGATAGAAGTATAGATTCCAAATTCCTAAATAAATACTCTTAGATCTGTAAAGTGAAATGTCGCCAAGACAGACTTAAGAAACCTATAAAAATGACTATTTCCGACACTAGAACAAAAAAAATCGCACTAAAATAAAATAATAAGTTTCCACACTGTGATTTGCTTAATAAATAAACGCAAATAGTAATATTTAACCACGTATCGACAATAAAATATGTTGTTTGTGAGAACACTTGACCCAACTCCACCAATATTTGTGGTCAAATAAGATTTGTTTAGCAACTCTTTGACTCGCCGATTGCAATTATTTACTTTTATCTCCAAATGTAATGTATTCACATCTTTTTAAGAATTTTAATACGGGAAATAATATGTCTTAAATTCACAATTCAATTCTTATTTTTAAGAAATAAATGTGAAATGTATAAAAATAACCTTTTCTTGTCTTGGTATTATTTTGTTTAATAAGTTAGCTTTTATCTGAATAAATAATTTAGGAACTAAAAATTAATAAATCATGTGTCATTACATTTAGTTTTGATAGATAATATAGATAAAACTTTATTTGTACAAAAAAAATAATAGAATAGTACATAGTAAAACAACATTTTAAGTATAAACATTTGCACAACAACAGAGGGCCTTATCGCAAGAGACGATCTCAACCAGGTCATAGGAAAAGCTACGTATAGAAAGGATCAGCAAACTGCAGTAAAAGAAAGAGTATTTTTTGCACAGAAATTGAAAATTTTTTCATTCATATAAAACCTCCGTTGAAATGCAATAAAGAAGCCTAGAAATGGATAAATGTTCCAACACCCACAACTTCTTGAAACGAGCAAAGGTCACATAAGTTTCTATCATTATTTATTGCGACTTATTCTTGAAGATATGTGAACTAAATTAGAATTGTTTTCTGCGAATAACTCTCGGAGTTTCGAGTCAAAAATATCTATAAATGCACGAAGAATCAACATAATATCTAAACAGTCTATCGGTTTTATTCCTCATAATAATATCGTCTTCGTGTCACTTTACCCACCCTCTTTATATTACTCTTTCAATCACTTGATCAATTAACATCAGGAGAGACGAATTCTTAAATTTGTTGTATGACTAATCTTTATTGTACATAATTCTAAAATTAGAGAATGTCAAAATACATATTCATAATTAAAGCATGTTTTTCGTCTGTAAATAAATTGATTTGGTACCTTTCAGAGACTTATTATACTTTTCGTGTTTAGTTAATTGAAATCACTTTGGTTAATTTAAGAGGAAAAAGTAAATATTGATTTTTCAATTTACGCCGCGTCGAATCTAATCAAGCGGTAGAATTGGAAAATGATAAAAAGTGTAGTAACGATTTCACGGCGGCGCCCTACCGCTTGCTGCAGTACGTTTATTTATACAGGAATAAGCTGATCCACGCGGCTTCGCTCCCGTAGTATAATGTCATATACATATATAACCCATAAAATGTAGCCTTTGTTACTCGTGGATAATTTAGCTTTCGAATGGTGAAAGAATTTTTTAAATCGGTCCAGTAGTTTTTGAACCTATTCATTATAAATAGACAAAGTTTTTCTCTTTATATTAATAGTTTTGATGAACGACGAATGACGAAGCACAGACATGTTATTATTTTTAAAATTATGAGGGTTTCAAGTAAAAATACTATACTACTATATAGATATGACGCTTTAAAGATATGATAAGAAATCCATTCCATTCCATCAAGAAGTAACAGTACAGTCTATCATTCTATCATCTATATATGCATTTTAAAAAAATATAGAATTGAAGTCTTCTTTTCACTATTTCTACATTTATAAATAAACTTTATTTAATTTATTACCTGATGATGATTTTTCGAAACCGGCTGTAAATTAAATAAAGTTTATTAATTAATGTGGAAATAGTATGAAACTTAACTCTATATCTTTCGTGTTAATTTAGAAGTCGAGAGTAAGAAGAAGTGTTGTAGAAGTTTAAAAAAACCTCTCGAAATATCCAAAAAATTGTGACAATACATTTTACACAAGTAAATGGCAAACAGAACAATTCTGAATATCTTAAAAGCTGCCAATAAATCCTTTCAGTCGCGTGGAATCTAATCAAACGGTAGAATTGGAAAATTGTAAAAAGTGTAGTAACAACGGTTCAGCCGGTAACTGTCAATCTAGGCATTCAACCTCGGATAAATGGACAGACAGAAGAACATAGCGAAACTAAGAGCTGCTTTGGAAATCTAAAAAAGTTTTTTTTTTAATATTGACGACCCGATTGGCGCAGTGGATACAGAAAAAGTTTATTACGCCGGAGCGTGTGGGTTCGATCGCCACGAGTAGAAAATTATGATGTGATAGACATTTTAATTTTCTACTGTCTGAGTGTTAATTTATCTATAGTATGTATTTACAAAAAAAAGTAACTTTAAGTGTATCTATCAGTTATCTAGCTACCACAGTAAAAGCTTTGCTTAGTTTGGGACTAAAATATATATTAAAATACTTTGCATAATTTAACAATAACTAGATATACATTTTTCGATTTGATAACTATGAGTTTGTATGTGTACACTGTTGGTATGACTAATAAATAAATAAATAAATAAACAATAATATCATACACTGCTAAATGGCTATTTCAAAAAGGATGCAAGTAAATCAGGTAAATGTTTCTTCAATCTAGAAGCTAATAATAGCTCATCCCAAACACGCCAGCGTCGCGAATCTAATCAAGCGATAGAATTGGAAATGATAAAAAGTCGTAGGATTTCACGGCGGCGCTCCGCCTTTTTGCTTTTTGCCCCTCGCTGCACGGGTCGTCGCACTGGGGATCCATTTATACGCTTTTTAATTAAATTCCTTGCGATCTGATTTCCCGAGCCAGATAAATGATTACTTAACATTCTAAATAAGTGAGGCTTTTCTAGTTAATATAACAAGAAAACAAATTCAATTTAAATACTTATAGGTTTTGAAAATTTTAGCGAAACTGAGTTTTTATACAATATAATGAGGCTGCAAATCTACACTAAGATAATACATATGTTAAACTATTTATTTAATCACAACAGGATTGATTGTTTTGATATTGAGTGCGAAAAGTCCAGTTTCTCCAATTGGGACAGTTGGTTTGTTGCGTTCCATTACTTTTTTAGGGGGAAGTAGGTGATCAGTCTATTGTGCTCTGCAAAACTGAGACATATTTTATACGTCTTCACCGAGTATTGAACCCAAGACCGCTCGATCGTAACGCTAAAGCAACCGAGTGTCACTACTAGCACTAACAGAAGTATAGAGTTCTGCTTGAAACCGAAAAAATATATATCATTGTCATAGCTCTTGTTTCCTGCCAACATAAGAATTATCTACTCACCGTTTTCAGTAGAGAACGTCAAAACAAAACATATAAAAGTTTTATTTTGTCGTGGCACTTTGTCAAATAGTATTCTCGTAATGTCATATTATACATCATCATAATCCAGCGACCTACAATCTTATCTCATCGAATCTAAAGCAAAAGTCACGTTTTTCTGAAGTCAGTAAATTCCAATGATGGAAGTAATGTCGGTTGGCCGTCGCCGGTTTAGATTAACGTGCTTGCTGATTAGTCGGAACGACGTCGCAGCTTCCGCAGGATGATGAGCGGATGTCGGGTTGACATTTACCGTAAGGGTCTTCTTGATTACTCAGCTCAATAGAACAGTAATTGCGGTCTACAAATGCATTATTTTTCTAAACCAATCGCTGTATAGGCAGCATATTTTTTTGTCGTCGTAATTTTTCATGTACTACTACTACGTCGAAATGTTTTATCTCTATCTAGTTTCGTTTAACATTCATTAAAAAATGGTAAAAGCCTGGGGCACAGGACAGGTGTTAAATCGGTCCACTGATAAAAAATATTTAAGAAAAATTATCAGCCCTATTCTATGCCCTGAGACATTTTATCATATCTTCATCGGGAGTTGAACTCAGGATTTCTAGGTTGTAAAGTTTGATGCGCTATCATTAAAGCAACGTAATCTTCAGTATATCATTTAAGTATACTTTAAACATTCAAATATTTTGTAACCACTTAGCTACAGCCTGCCATTATCGGTTGGTGCATCTTCCCTGTAGACTCGAAATTGTTTAGATGACAATGTCGTACCGACAATCAAGGGGGCGTCCTCAGCAATGCAGATAATAACGTAATGCAGTCGCATCCCGTGGTAACCACCGCGCTATAAATAGCTTATCCGCAGTTATCGGCACATCTTCGGCCGGACCTGCTCGCTAGTGGCGGGATACACATTCTACATGGTATATCTAGGAATACACTTTAATAAAGATTAGTTTTACAAATAATATCCCCCTTTTCGATAGTGATAGTCGTTAAAAGACGTTGTGTTGATATGAGTGTAAAGAAAGATAATACTTTGTACATACGTTTGTAAAAGTTTACATGTAAAAAACTATTCTATTCTGATACATAACGTATTAATAAAAGAGATTTGTGAAGGATAAGTGATCCTTATTCCTTGGCCTTTTATCCAAATGGATCATGTATGCTTTAAAATTAATGATAATACATATTCTATTGATCCAAAAGACCTTTAAAAAGACAGGGAAATACTACTAAAAAAGGGGTAAATGAAAATATTTATCACTTTTTTTCTATTGTTCCAATAGATCTTTAAAAAAAATGATGGAAATACTGATAAAAAGGTTATTGAAGACATTTATCACTCCTTTGTATATAAATAAAATGTATTTATTTACAAGTTCTCGAATTAAGTTTTTAAGCATACGAATAACCTTTGACACTAACACTTAAGGAAGTATCCAATTGGTGAGCAACATAAACATTTAACAGAGGAAACAGCGATTTGTAATTGTGGTGATAAATAACGCCCTAATATGGGCTTTTTAACGAACTTGGTGAAGATGCAAGAATATTGGATAATTTTGTGTGAAGGTTGGAAATATGTTCTGTATGGATGATACGGTATATTTTTGATGCTAGAGAAATTGTCGAACTGAGGTTTTAGTTAATCTAGTAATTGAAAGGTGTCTCAATTCCTGGCAAACATATGTTTTTCTGGTTCTTCTTGTATAACTATTAGATGGATCTCTGAGTTATGTAGTTGGAGGTATTAGAAAACTCCATTATTCCTAGTTTTGTGGATATTGACCGTAGTTTCCAAAACAGGCCAGAAGGACACGAGGAAATACTACAAAGCTAATATGTATTAAATTCTTAAGATTATGAATTCTATGTTAAGAATTATAACAAAGAGGTCAAATAGTGTTTGCTTTAAAACACTCACAATCACACAATACATAATGATGTTCACACTCGTAAATATTCTCAGCGCGAGGCTTTCACACGGAAGCGGGGCTGAGGAGCCCGCGGTCATCATCGAGTTGAGGAGATTGGATGATTGGCCGGACAGCGGCGTCGGCTCGACCCCCACCGTGTTGCTAGGCGAGGAGTTGAGCAGGCACTTGATAACCGACCTCAGAAGATGTGTTATTAACCGACTTAAAAAAAAGGGGGAGATTATCAATTTGACCGTATTTTTTTGCCTTCATCTATTTTCAATTTAACAAGATTTTGCATCGACTTTGTATAGATTAAAAAAAATAAAATAACGTGTAATAACTTTTTAGAGTGGGGAAGTCGGTTCTATTTTTTGATAAAAGTTATTATTTTGTATTTCTATGATTGTCAACTTATGTATTATTAGGCACAATTAACAATTACTTTATGTAGATAAAGTGAAAAGTTTAAAATAGATATAGATATCAATAATGTAATCAATCGCATTGTTTGCAAGATAATTAAAAAGAAATGTAATGTACACGTCGTTGGGGTGACGATTTAAGTCATGAGGATTCGTTTCCACCATGTGATTACATCAGTGTCTATCGAACTCGAAATTGTTTCTTGTTGTTTTGGTATGTAAAAATTACCTAGTTTCTTACAGTCAATAAAAGAATGTTCAGCATAGCTTCCACTAGCACATCCACCACTGGACGTCCGTCATGTAGCGACTGGCACAGTTTACACCATCTCCGCGTTAAATGGGTCGCCGGTTCGACGCTGTCACTCTTCATGAGCGACGGAAAAGTGAAAGATACTTTCAATTGCTATTTAACCATTTGCTGTAATTTATTCCGATTCGGATTTATTGCCGTGTGTTATTCATACGTGCATGGTCCACTTATTTTGACAGCTGAAATATTGATATGAATTGGTGTGTAATGTTGATGTATTGTTGCAATAGATTTTGCATACAATATTTATTTTGTTTTATAAAGTCAATATGAATTCAAAATATTTTTCATAGATATTAGGAACTAAATGTGAGCTTTTAAACACTATCTTTTAGGTGGTTTGTGGATATAATATTGGTTTGTGTATAAAATATTGAAGAAGTGGTGACATTTTAAGTCGTCGGTTATGACGGCGTACATTTTTCTGCATCAATTAATCCTCACAGTGCAATTAGCACGTCGATGGTTATTTATAACAACCATTTCTTGAGATAAATTATGACACTGTGATGTAGAGAATCAATTGAATAAATTCTTTGAAAATCTATAAATACTTGATTGTCCTTAGTGGTCACAACACCTAGTTTAGACGACATTCATGACAAATTCATTCAATGGTCTACTGATAAAAATATACCACAAAGTTTGATTTAACTAAACACTTACTCCTCCTAAATCCTAACCAGTCCTTTGAGCCAACTTTTCGATGGATTATTATAGTTGCAAGAAATTAATTATCCAATTTTTGTTACAATACAACTATTTAATTTATTATGTCGATTAATTTGTTTTTGAGAAAAATGTCTCATCTTGTAATTTTTTTTTTCCTATAGAATTTGACCAAACCAATCGCTACTACTTCGTGTATATATATATATATTTGTTTTGACTATAATATTTTCTCTCGCATTAAAACCTTAGACATATTTTTGCAACGGAGGTCGTGGCGATGCTGCAAGTTACGTCAGGTTGGGTCGGCGACCGCGCACCTATGCAATGCCGATCTGGTATTTATATCCAAACTGGATAAAAATGGATGGAATTAACTTCAGGATTACGCCTAGGATGTTGAGAATTCAATATTAAATAATCTTTAAACTATTTGCGATCGATATATATTCAGATCGGATACTTGTAAATTACTTTCGATTGTTATCGAAAATTGTATAAGAAATTATCTGATAATACAATTACGGTAATAACAAAAGACGCATAAAAATTTACGTAATGGTCAAGGGTGCAGGAAGGGCCGCCCAGTTCTTTACTAATTTCAGTTGGGGGTGACTTCTAGGATAAAATAAAGGAAAATGAACTAAACGGCACGTACACAATAGGGCGGGTTTTATTAAAGTTATATTAACGTTACTAGCGACCCGCCCCGGCTTCGCACGGGTGCAATGCTGATAAAAACCTTCCTCATGAGTTACTCTATCTATTAAAAAAAACCGCATCAAAATCCGTTGCGTAGTTTTAAAGATTTGAGCGTTCATAGGGACATACAACATGACACATGACAGAAAAAGCGACTTTGTTTTATACTATGTAGTGATACAACATGACACATGACAGAAAAAGCGACTTTGTTTTATACTATGTAGTGATATACTGGTTTTCCGTGAAGTTACAATGAGTTTGACGACGTGCTAAAAATATGCCTATTCATGATAATTGTACCCATTTGTATCTTATTATATTGTGTCTAGAATAGAAGAATATTAGAAGTTATATTATAGTAATATTTTTTTAATAAAAAATTGTTTTAATTGTTTCAGGTCGAAAGGCGACATGGCGTCGCCGAAGTGCTTGTTTCTTTTAGTCGCCTTACATCTTGCTTTAAGTCATGCAGGTGAGCTTACTAAATATTACATATATTGTAGTTAATATTTTTGATCGTTGGAATCAATCACAAAACCAAAAAGATATGAATATTTGGTAAAAACATAACTTAAAGGTCCACTTGGACGAAATCCTGAATGAAAGGTAGTTGTAAATTGTTTTACTCCTCGGGGTATTTTAAAGAAAGAAAGTTTATTCCATACAAATGTCCATAGAGTGAACAAAAACAATGAAATTTTATATTTGATATTTTGATATGTTTTTTATATTTTGATATTCTTAGTAATTAAGTTACTTGTTGTAAGGAAGTATAGATTATTATCTTAACTATCTCTTATATGCTGGATTTTATGAGGATAGGAGGCTGTTTCAGTACTCTTAAGTAGTCTTAAAATGGTCGATGAATATCTAATTCATGGACTATTTTGTCACGTGTAGATGTAGGTTCTATGTAGCCTGTAGGCTTTCATAGCAAAAACTGATGAGCCATAGTGTAACATCATTGCATCATGTTTACTCATTAATTCAAAAACTTACATAATTAAATGACTCCAGTTCACAATAGGCAGTTTTGTCTCCGTAAGCATTGTCTATGTGTAACGTGTGCTCAGCAATTGCACCATTGTAATGCGATCGGGTTTCGGAGTGGAATGTGTTCACTTGTCTGTCTTTTTCATTTAGGTCATATGTACAATTTTGATTAATTATAATTTTGTAGATTTTGCTTTTTTGTATGTTGCTTATTATAATCGCAACTTTGTATGTTGCATCACAATAAGTGTTGCAGACAGGCATTCTTTATTTACACTTGTCTAAATAAATCTTGTTTTTTAGGCGTTTCTTAGATATTTTTGGGTCTGAATATTAAAAACATAACATGTGCTGTTTCGCTCATTTGCATGAATTTTTTGTACATTGTAGATAGAAGCGTTGTATGTCACTTTAATATTATATTAGAAGCTTGAATTTTCATCCACGACTTCTAAATGTAGTTAGTGAAATTTATCGTTTCTAAAGAAAACACGCATCGTGTTAAACTTTTCCCGTTATTACGATTGTTAAGTACAATTTAGTCATCGTCAATTCCTTCAAACTTTCTCATACTCCTCAAGGATATGCCTCGCTTACAATTGCGACACCATCAAGTTCAGTCGCATTGCCAGCCCAATTGTGTGCCTAGCGTAGGCGCGTGGGCGTGTGACGTCACAGCGTGGGTATGAGCGTGTGACGTCACGGCCTGCCCCGAAGGGTCATGGTCGCATGGTAAGAATATAGTTATGTATAGGAACATCTGCCTGGGGTGAAATAGTCAAAAGCAAGAGACTTTTCTTAAACAAAATGTTCATTTTGAGTTTTGACAACTCGATTGGCGCAATAGATATACTTGATGCGCCGGAGGGTGTGGGTTCGATCCCCATGGGTAGAAAATTTATAGTATGTATATATTTACAAAAAAAGTGTATTTATTAATTATCTAGTTTCCATAGATAATTAATAAATATACCTACTTTTGACACATCGCACTGTATTCCAATACAAAGCAAAGCTTGTATTGGAATGGAATTGTGTCAAACGTTCTTGAACAATATTTATTTATTAAAATTGTTCCTACAATTTTCTTTGGCTCTAACCTATATTCATATTTCATATCGGTAATATTTCTGTATGGTTTATATAATAGATACATGCATTCACATTTACAACATCTTCTTTGCTTTGATTTAAGTTTATTTTAAGTTGTGCGGCTTGTGCTTTATTCTCTAAGGGTAAACTTCTACAAAGTTTTTACAAACTTTCTAGCACGTGTAAAAGCGAAGTTATAGATACCCACTAGAATTCTGTTAATATGTATGTCTGAAACGAGAAATAATTTATTTATTTACTTATTGTATTTTAACGTCACCAATAACTTAAAGGAGATATCATTATCAATATTTCCTAGCCTTTTCGGAACAACATTATTTACACAAATTGCGAAGTGAACTCTTAAATACATAAAAAAAAATACTCTAGCTTGTTACACATACAACATATGTTCAATTTTAACAAGCCCTGTCTATATGATTAAGACGAAAAATATGTATCTTGCAAATATTTAAAACCAATATTTCACGTCTCAAGTTATTTCTTTAACGGAACACCATCCCAAAGCCGTGAGTCATCTATTGAAGGTAATTGCTTGGCGTGCGGCGCCGGGCATCAGCCACGATAGGTTCAGGTATAGTAGTCAATTTCCTATGAAATTATCTTTATATAGAAGTATCGTGATAATGACACTAGTTATTGTTGACGGAAATATGAACGGAAAACGAGTGAAATATTTTAAATTTGTTAAAAAAGTTGGCAGATGCGTGTCACAAACATATAGGCACTGTTCCGAAACAGACCGAGCCCTAACGTCGCTGAACAGTTTCTATGTGTGCGTTGCTTGAGCGCGCTTTGTATCGAGTGTGACTTCTGTAGCTATGTCAGTGTATCAGGTATGCGATTCCCGTGCGTACGAGCGGCGGG
>LQNK01000529.1:175347-191611 GCA_001586405.1 Phoebis sennae
CACCGCGACAGCAAAGATACTGCCGCCACTGTCAGTTCACATGAATCAACAGTGCGTGCAGGTGAGGATGACCTTTGGGGCCGGAAAGATGTTGGGTCCGTTCACCCCCTTACCCCCCTTAAAAAAAAAATTATAAGGAGAAAAAAATACACACAATTACAGTAATTAACACATTGAGAGTTTGCCAGTATGTGTGTGTGTGTGTCAAAAAATTAAACCTTTCCTCTTCATAATATTAGTATAGACGTAAGTTTCAGATAGTTCACGGGTGAGGTGAAGCAATAAACAGACGAATTAATGTACTTTCGCACAAACGTCTCTATTCACAGACAGATGTATAGAATTAATATTACGAGCGGAAACGAAAGTGCTGACACGGCCAGCGGACGTGAGCTGGCATACGGTTTCCCCACTATTGATGTGCGAGATCCGGCTATAGTTATAATCATAATTTTATCTTTAATACCTTTTTCGACCGATTGGCGCAGTGGATAGCAATGGACGAAGGGCGTGGGTTCGATATGATGAATATTATAATTTTCTACTGTCTGTCTGTTAATTGGCTAAATACCAATTAACACCCAGACAGTGTATGTATCTATTTACATAAAAGTATGTAATGTCTATCAGTAATCTAGTTTTCATAGTACAAGCTTAGTTTGGGACTAGATGGCGTTGAGTAAAATGTCCCGGGATATGTTTTTTATACTAATTCAGCGTAGATGTTCACAGATAGTCTTAGCCAAGCGAAATGACATCGTACTAGTCATTCTACCGATTCCGAGAGGCAACTTTAATAAATAAATATTCCTGGACATTTAACACAACGATATCTAGTCCCAAACTAAGCAAAGCTTGTACTATGGAAACTAGATAACTGATAGACATACTTAATCATATATTTTTTTTGTAAATACATACATACTATAGATAAATTGACACCCAGACAGTAGAAAATTGCAATGTTCATCACATCAAAATTTTCTGCTTGTGGGAATCGAACCCACACCCTACCACGCAATAGACCGTTGCTGAACCACTGCGTCAATCGGGTCGTCTGAAAATAAGTTTATCTGCTTATTCCAAAATCTTTAATGATACACTCGGTTTTAATTATATAGAACATTTCAGTATGCTACCACACGCAGTTAGCACACAATTCAAAAAGATCGAACAAACAATGCTCAAGTTATCGTCCTACTAACTTACAACCATACAAACAAACAATTGCCAGATCGTCATTTAAGTCAAATTTTAAACTCTTACAAAGCGCTGATAGTAAAAAATCATTCAATCGGTCGATAAAAAGTACTTAACACTTGAAAACGCAAATGTTTACCGCATCCACGCGCAACCGAGCTGAGGTTTCCTGGAGTATCACGTGGCGGCTCGGGTATCAGGTATCAGCATTGAGCTGACCGGTGACCCCGCCACGCGAGCCCTGACAGTGGAACCGCTCAATGTTGCTCTTGTACTGCCGGCTTCATGTGTAGCTCGTTATATTAACAGGAAAAGTTTTTGTATGTACGATTGTAATGTTTTCACAAAAATTGCCGGATGCTTCTTTCATTAGAAATTTGCATTTTCACTGCGTGTCATAGGTGTTATAACAATAAGCTACGAAGATAAGTAAACAATTTCGTAACACAGTTTTTTTGTGTTTGGTTTAATGATATTAATTATTATACTTTTTAAAGGATTTTAAACGCGGTTTATTATACATCATGAAGACAACTGCCATCTCAGTCACCCTTACGTTCACTGTAAAGTGTATGAAACGTCGGCAGAATAATTATGTAATATAATGTTTAATAAACCGCGTTTAAAATCCTTTAAAATGTATTTTATTTACGTTTCGTAATAATTGGCAGACAATGAAAAAGTTTCTTGGCAAAACTTTTTGCAAACTCCAAAGAACTCCAATCGGAAAATTGATCGAAAAGTTCACCGCTCGTAAAATTATCTTATAATTTACGATGCAAATTAACATCATTTGTCTCAAAACGTCTTTTCGATGACTTTCGTTAGTGATTATAATGATTACGAACAAGAAAAATATTTCATTTAATATTTATAAATATTCGTTCGATACCCTGATTAATTTACCAGGTTCCTAAAACATAAAATCTGTTTTAGTAGAATTTCATAAGTTCTTTGCACAGTAGTAATAAACTACCGTTTGTTTATTTATCCTTTACCGGACGCTGATGCGTTAAGTTCTAGGAATGTCCCTGAGGCTAAGGGTAATAATTTTATTATTATTATTGTATTACACATTTTCGAGTTTTCCAAAACCTAATTCGTATTTTCTATAAGTTTATATGATATCCCTTTATATGAAAGTAAGGCTAGCTGACCCGGCGAACAGAATACCGCCATTTAAAGGTGACGTATTTAACACAGGAACTATTTGTATGGAAAATATAATTTTAGTTTTTAATTATTCTATTCGAAATTTCCTAATATTTCCTCACCGTCTCTTCCCTGCACTTCCACGAATATTTCATGATTAAAATTACTTCAATAAAGTATTAAAAAATCGGTTAAAAAACTTCAATAAAATATTATGAAATCGGTTCAACAGTTCTCGAGTTTTCTCAATACCAACGAACAGTATTTTTTTATTTATAAAGATGACCTTATTTTAAGCTTATTTAAAAGCTTGTATAGCGGCTGATTAAGCCTAGCTATTAACGTGTTCGCATTAGCCGCGCTGCTGGGCCGGCCGGGGAGTCATTTCACGCTCGTGTGTGTCCTGTTACCGCCATGTTACGTGGAACCTGCGGGGTACGGCTATTTTAGGGTTAACTTTCATCTATTTATTAAGAATTAGCTTTGCCCGCGGGTTTGCTCGCGTTAAATTCGTTCTATATATAATAATAACGCGCTCTTTTAGGAACAACGAAAAGCAAATACGATGATAAGTTTATAAATTAAATAAATATAAATATTCTTGGACTTGTAACACAACGCCATCTAGTCCCAAACTAAGCAAAGCTTGTACTATGGGTACTAGATAACTGATAGGCATACTTAGACATACTTTTTTTGTAAATACATACTATAGATAAATTAACACCCAGACAGTAGAAAATTACAATGTTCATCACATCATAATTTTCTGCTCGTGGGGATCGAACCCACACCCTCCGGCGCAATAGACCATTGCTGAACCACTGCGCCAATCGGGTCGTCGAAATCCAGGGAGATTCTTTTATTTTGGTCAATCAGTCTGTTTTAGTAGATTGAGTCATGTGAGGATATAAAATATATAATTAAGGTCTTTTAACACTATTTCCACATTTATTTAATTTATAACCGGTTTCGAAAAATCATCATCAGATAACTACCTGATTTAATTCAATATTTAAAATGCATGCAAAGAGGTGACAATGCAACCTATCAGTATACTTGTAGGATAAGTTATTACTTTCATTACCATTGTTTTTTTCGCATTAAAAAGAGACAAGACAAGAAATATGTTTAACGTAGTATGATTCAAATCGACACGATTAAATTTCACGTGTGCACAACAAACGCAGCATTACGTCACACTGACGCAGGCCACGCTCCAGCGGGCCTGGCGAGGAACACAGGCCTTCGTGCCCGGCTTTACGTAATAATTGCTGAGCAGGAATTCGGAAAACTACGACTGTTGCGGGAAGAGAAATGCCCTGCTTTGTGCGTGATTGCGAATATCGGACAGTTATTTGGATTAATCGATTATCAAAAAACAATATGTTTATTAGTTTGGAATCTAAATATAGATAATAAGTTACAGGAAATTTCAATGAGGGACGTTTTATTTTCAGCTTTAAACGCAGGTGTTAATTACCTTTATTTTACATAATTACTGAATATTGAAAATTTCGTTTATCGGGATTCAAATTTAAGGGTTTTAATGAAATGTAATGGACGAATTAAATTTTTATCTTCATCAAAATGCACTGAAAAAAATGCAAGAGTATCGAAAATCAAATACGTAATGAGACATTGTAAACTTTTTGTTAGGTGTAATATCTTCAGGTTTAAAGGTTCTTAATCTAGACTAGACTTTAAAATTTGAAATCTCAAGTATTTGTATGTAGGTTGATACCCTTTTTACTACCAAGTCACGATTAGAAATGACTGAGATCATCGTAACCTTGAGATCGCTCGTTTGTAACAAGAAATAAAATGTAACATAACATAATAGCAGTAATCAATACCGATAACATTAATGAACAACTAAAACTAATCGGAGTTTTAAAAATAATTCGCGTGGAAACGATTCAGATAAATGTTTACTCCTAATTGAAGAAAAAAGGAAAATTCTAACAATTTATAATAAACATCTTGTAATCAGCAGACTGAAAATCAGCGCTGTGGTTGTAAAAACCTAGCAGCATGGCTGAGTCTGCCCAATTGCCATACTATAATTTAATTTTATTTTCTTATTTGTTCTGTATAAATGGCAATAAAGCTTTTTTTTCTTCTTTTCTTTTCTTTTCTTTCGTAATACCTATTGGTTTTGGGGTATTGATTCGCAAATCTTGTTTCGAATTTCTCGTCGGATTCGCATTTGTGAATAGGGGGCCAGGTTTGAAATAGTCAAAAGATATGTCGATCGGTTGATAAATAAAATTTCTGATCTCAATGACATTGAAAACCTCCAGATTATTTTGAATATCTGCCTCTTTCTTTCTTATACTTCTTACCATCGTCCCTTTTATTATTAAGACTCTTTTGAACAAACAATTGAGGCTAGAGCCTGGTGCTTTTGATGTACCAGGAGTAAATGAGCGGTGTTCATCACTTATTTCTATGATCCAAAAATGAATTAACACAATAATTGGTCTCTCATGCGAAAGTGAGGGAAATGATTGGGAGCACTCTCGCAGTCGGCGGATCTAGAGCAGAAACCGTGCGATTACGTTGGCTTAATTACTGTAAAAACGCAACACTATGCACTATTCTGCAATGCATTTTAGTTCTGCAAAAAGTGGTTTACCTATGCGATGTATGCGTGTATCTGCTTCTAAATAAAACAGGAAGTTTGTTTAGACATCGGACATTTTTTTGATATACTAACTATATCCACCTTATATTAGGAATACAACACAAACAGTAGATTATTAACAAATATAACAATATAGTATTTTTGTAAAAAAAATCGTCTTAAATCGTTATTATAATTCTGTACAGAACAGTGCTTGGCACCCAAATAGTTCTCGATTATTTTGTTGGTGAAGTCCAGAACATTAATTTAAAATTTATAAACTTTATATTATATGGCTAAGTAGGAAGGTTGTAGACACATATACAATACTACTTGATAATTATTTGATTTCTCTTTCTTCCTTCTGTCTTATTTTACGAAATACTTAACGTATCAAACATTGTATTTCATTTGTATTTAAGCTAAAAATAATTCCTATACAGAAGACTAAGGACTGAGCTTTGAAATATTGTGAGAACACACTGAAGGAATACTTCAGTAATTATTCACAAATCGATAGTTATAAAAGAGGATTCTTCGAAGGGTCGGTCATTATACGCCCCACGGTTCACTTCTGAGAGTCATTCCGTGAAGTCTTTGAGGAAAAGTATTGCACAAGTATTCTTGAAAGTTTCTAGGGTTTTACCGTTGGCTGGAGTCCATATAACATGGATTTATATACAATGAATGTCGATCGTGCCATAAATATGTACCGTAGAAAAGATAATGTATAATTCGCAAAAGTAGATATAATAAAATAATTTTCTCTCGTTTCAGGTCCTCTGGGTCCTTTGCCAAATGTGACCAGCATCGATTTGGGACTAAAAGAAGGTAAGAATTAGTTGTTTACTATATTTCCGAAAATACAATCTCATAAATTGTTCTATATTACATCGTCACACGTGGAGAATTGTTTAGATAGTATAATTTAAACACAAGCACATCATGTCTTTCTCGAATCAATTATTTAAAAGACAGTGTCTCAGTAATCACTCGATTAACATTATATGCTACTGTTTATAGTACTGTAAATAGTTAGTTAACGTTTGGAATTAGAAAGCGAGATATCTGGAGGATCACCCACAATTTTTGAAACACTCATGAAGACAACTGTCACCTGAGTCAACCGTGACCACGCTTGCTGTAAAGTGCTCGAAAGGAGTTAAATAATAATGTAAAATATGGATAGTACTCGCGTTAAAACAAACCCGAGAAAATACTAAGAGAAATATGTTATGTATAACGTGTAAATTGTACATTTCAGGCAGCTGCGCCCTCGGCGACGTGGTGTACATGTCCGGAGACGAGTTCCCCGGAGCCAGTGCGTGCGAGCGCTGCGCGTGCGCAGGCGGCGAGGTGCAGTGCGAGAAGCAGCGGTGCGAGCCACGCCCGGGCTGCAAGGCTGTCCACCGACCGGATCACTGCTGTCCAACGTACCAGTGCGGTAAGATTCGCATTGAAGTTTGACCCTAAATAACGTAGCTTAAATTTCTGAAGAAGTTAGTAGGAGCTATTTGCGGTAAGTCTAGGATTGTGAACCGCTTTCGAATTGCAAAACGCGGTGCATTGTAGGACTAGTTTATATTTATATTGTTTGAACTAGGATTATTAAAATCTGAAATGAAACGTCCTCATTACAAACATCCTGTCGCCTACCAAGCTTCAACTAGAATACAACTTGTATTCTATATCTATATCTTGAACTTGTACTATACAAGTTCAAGATATAAGTTGAATCTGATGTCATTGTTTATTGTAGAGAGATTGGCATAATGTTTGATTTATTATTACATTTACACTAAAACTTAATTTTCGATCTGTTTGAAAAAACTGTTTAAGACTAGCGAAAGGTGACACTTTATATAGAATTCTTGAGTTATTTTAAATATCATCCTGCGTACTTTTATTCCACAATTTAATTATCTATGAACCATAGGACTATTACGTTCGCACAGTTATTCGTTAACCTTCTGTAAAAATCTAACTACATTTCTGACGTCATTGCAGAATGCGAGCAAGAAGGTCGCGTGTACGGCAACGGCGAGAAGCTGGTGGACCCTCAGGACCCGTGCCGCGTGTGCTACTGCCAGGGCGGCGAGGTGGTCTGCCGGCGCATCGCCTGCTTCGTGCGCGACGACTGCCAGCCGCGCCTGGTGCCGGGCCGGTGCTGTCCGGAGTACGACAACTGCCCTCTGAGAGGTAACATTTAAATTTGATAAAATCTGTTTCTAATTCGTTATCTAAATCTACCTAATGCGAAAAGAACAGTGGCAAAGGTAGAACTATCCTACTACTATTATAAAGGCGAAAGTTTGTAAGTATGGATGTATGGATGTTTGTTACTCTTTCACGCAAAAACTACTGAACCGATTATGTTGAAACTTGGTACACATATATATAAGGGTTCAGATAGGCTACTTTTAATCCCGGAGTTGTCATTTAATCAGAAGTTACGCGGGTGAAACCGCGGGGTACAGCTAGTTTATAATAATTTATTCGTGATGGCGTTCGTCAAAACATGTTGCAAAATTTTAATCAATTAATAAGAATTAATTATAGTTTACTTCTTGTATTAAAGTTATGTAATTTTTTTATTAATATAGATCAAAATTTTTAATAAAAATTATTTATATTATTTGCAGGTGTAACATCCGTACACGGAATGTCACCATCGACTTCGAGTACACCTGCGTTGGAGGTCAACACGAGCGCTGAGCCCGTTCCAGCTGAGCCGGCCAAGCCCAAAATAACCATCAAAGAGATCACACCAGTATCCGAAATCCCCGTCGTTTCTGACGTCATGATCAAAGAAATTCTGCCCTCGCCTCACATGGACGTCGCTGAATATTCTTCATCAAAATCTCCACTAATACCACGTGAAGTTACATCTGAAAAAACCATCGACCTAAAAACAGACTCCCCAGTCAGTGAATCACCGGATTCCAAATCATCCTTGGAAGTTAGCGGTAATGAAAAAGACGGCAGTGACGCTCCCCCTTCAAGAATCAGTTTTTCTACTCAAGATTCGTTAAATAGCGAAATATATCCCTCAAATGTGCCAAATCTAATATTAATGGGTCCTCCATCCCAACCGATCGCTCTTAGCCCAATTTCTACTAAAGCTCCAATGATCGAAGACGAAGATCCGTCTCTGTTCGACCACAATCCAGCTTTTCCTCCCATCCCCGATGATCTCTCTGTATTGGGTAACCACGATGACGAAATACTGCAGGAACAAAACTTAGATAACGAACACGTATCAATGCATGACGTCATGTCGCCTAATGAAAAAATTTTAACTGAAGCGCCAATTATCAAGGAATCCCCCACTACAATTTTGTACGTGACAAACGCGTTACCTCTGACGACTGAAAATTTTGCTGAACCAGAATTGACGTCGGCCTCTTCTGCTAAAGATGACGTTTCGAGTACAGCTTCTTCTACTTCGAAAGAGAATTCTATGATTAATCTAAGATCAGTTCTGCCGACTCAAATCCTCAACATTCCTTCTTTCATTTCCGACGACACTACAGATGACATGGAGAGTACGACTGACATGCCGGCAACGGAGTCCGCTGAAGTATTCAAACCAGCAGATGACAATCAGACGTCTTCGGGCAGAGGTGCAGAAATTTTAGGAGATGATGAATTGGACGCACCAACGAGTTTCAAAGAACCTCGTTCAGATTTAATTACTCCGCAGACAACTGAAAATATGCTAGAATCTAAAGCTTCAGAAATGCTAACGACAGATGGTAATGCAGACAATCAACCCAGCTCTCTGTTGATTGAGACAAGTGACCAAAATCCCCATGAAGTCACGGATAAAAGTTCAGACGATAAACTGTCTTCATCTACCGTCAATCCTCTTGACGTCCAATCGCCGTCGGAATCGAATCCCATTCCCAGAATGGAACCAGGCAGCGATACCTCTCTGGAAAACATTGAAACGACAGAATTTATTCTTACATCGTTTGGATCGCAGGAGAGTACCACGGATGCCGTCGAATTAATAAAAATATCTCCTGATAACGAAAAAAGCGCGGCGATTGTTGAACCGCCTCGTGGAAGAAAGAATAATGTATTGAATGATTTGATCAACTTAGTCGGTGATGTCGCATCTATAAGTGACCATACTGAGTCACCAGATGGCCATCACGGACCAAGTTCTACGACGATCTCTGACTCTGAAGAATTAATTCCAGTAAACGCTGGATACAAAAGCAAAAACAATAACTGGAACTTGAACTCTATCACGGAGGTTCCCTTTAAAAGCAAGAGTCAGCCCTCGCAGAACAAGCAAAAGAATGTGGAGATTGAAGACGACGAAGCCGATAGCATCACCGACTCTCCACCACCCAATGACAAGGTAGAACCGACAACCAAGCGACCGATCATAGATAACGTGTCTGACAATACTCCGCAAAATAAGACTGGAACTATGGACAAGAAAGATATCGAAATTATTACGCAGTCGTACGTTCCAACAATAAATAAACGCCCTACAAAAGTTGTAATGGAAAACAGCAATGACCAGCCGAGTTCTGATGATGTAACAACCGGTTCCGCTGACAAATCGTCATCGAGTGACGATAAGGCTGTGACAGGCGAGACCAGCTTGGATGAGCACGATGACGTGTCTCCAACAGACGAGGACGCAACAAAACAGCCCCTAGAGTCAACCATCGCTCCGTGAGGGGCACTCGTATGACAGAAGGAACCTCAACTCTCAGCATTTCGTATCGAATAAGTTTCGTCGTCGAAACAAAGTATTGTAGAAACTATTAATTTACAGATTAATGTGTCGTCAATTGTGAGTGTAGCGTATTTATAATTTAAGTAGCCGCCAGTCGACTGGTTGAATTTATTAATATATTAGTTGGACAAATTATTTATAATCGTAGTTAAGCGTAGTTCGCGAAAGCTTCGTGAGTAAGTTATTTATTTAGTGAGACGTGAATCGATAAACTGAGCTAGTCAAGATGTGACGGTGCGCCACGTTGCCATGTCGCTAGCTGTCGACGGACGACAACATTCCGTAGGTTAGTTCCTCTCGCCCCTTAGCCGCCCCCCCTCGACCCCGACCGTGACCAATCGCCTCCAACTAAATCTGGTACAAATGTTAGTGTTAATGTTATGTCGTATGTGGTAGAGAACGCACAAAGTGTCGACGTATTGCACAATTGCGCTTTTATCGCGTTAAGTAAAGCTCAATATAAATTATGAATGTGTACAGTTTATTTTTCAATACTACCAATTATTTTACTACTGTGCTTTACCAGTAATTAATAATACTTTATGGAAGTTCGTATCTTTCTAGAAGGTTAATTTTTTTTTTTCGAATTTCCAAAGACTTATATTCTGTTATAAGATACCTAATTTAATTCATCTATGTGGTATTCTATTTGTGATTATGAAATTACTGGTAAAGCAGTGTGATTTTGAATAATGTTTTCTTCAGATGTAAGGTTTGGTTCACCTATATGGCTAAGCGGAGTCGCCAGTGCCGCTTCTTGCCCCGGAAGACCGCCTCTTTTCCGGGGCAACAAGAGCACGTGCTCATTCATATTATGTATTCAATTATGATTGTTTTTTTACAAATAAAACAAATTAGACTGAGTGTGTTTTTTATTTCATGACCAAAAATACCTTTTAGCGTGCGGGTTACCTTAGGGGCCCATGAACTTTTATTCCATATCATGTTAATGATGTTATCGTGCACAAGTATGTGCGCAAACATGGTGTACTCTATTCATATCCTCTCATATTCACATACACATTTTTCGTTACAGCCTAACTCTTAAAGCAACGAGCAATGACTTGTGTCTATAAAAAAACGAGTGGTTTTAGTTAGGGACTGTATGTATGTATAATAAACGTGGCGTTAACATACTACCAAAACTTGGTTTCAATTGGTTGATTATAACGGCTCGTTGACGAAAACGATTTGTATCTGTTATCTATGACGTTCCGTCGTTTATACGAACTGGGTCTAAGAAAGAAGTATTAAGTTGTTTCATAGTTGTGGACAAAAGAGTAAAGAGTAACTCTTATAATGTATCTTAAAGATCTTCAATTATTTGTGAAAACACTTCCATACTTCACGGACTTTCTCCTACTATAATTCAGCTAGTAACTATATAAAATGATATTGAAAAAGAAGTGAAACTTACTTTGAAGCTTTTAATTAGGAAATGTTTCTTTATTTCTCTCAAGACCGCCTGATACAATCATGAGCAAAGTCTTCAGAATGGAAATTGCATGATAATGTGTGTAGAAAAATCCATGAGGTAATAATGATAATGGATAAAGGCAATCGTTCCCATTTCGACATAGATACCACAGGAATGTTTATTTTGAAATATATATTTATCTGTCTTATCAGTAAGTCTGGAACACCATTTTGCGTAAGTTTTTTTGCGATGGTGTGTTAAGTGGGATCAAAGTTGAGACGTTAATATGGCACATTTTGGAACTACCGGATTAATTGAAATATCTTTCAAATAATGGGCTTTTGGTCGATTAGGTCAGCTTAACGCCACTACTCTTACTTTATACGTGTAAAAAAGCCATTCTGGAAAAGAACGGTAAAAACACCATGAGCAGAGTATGGTGTATATTCCTAGCGTAATTCTTGGTCACAAAATTCTGCTGCGGACATGCGGTATGTGTTTATATTATTGTGATCGAACTATAAATCACGTCCTCATATAGTTGAATGTGTAATATTGAATACGTAATGATTAATTAATTAGGCCTTTTGCATACATTGACGTAACATAGTGTGGATGGTATGTATAAATAAAAATGTATCTATAGGTTATTTTATCATGAATTGTTCAGGATTATTTTTATTTCCTCTATTGCTTATGGCTCAAAGAAAATGGAAATCAACAATTTTTATAAACCCTGTATCACGCCAATGTGTAAATCAATTAAAATTGTAAATATAGATTTACTCCGTGATATAGGTACTTACTCTGAAACATAAATATTATTTCCATCCAAGCATTTAGAAACAGTATTCATACCTTGACGACTTAGGCCGTGTTATGAAATAGAATACCACAAAAAGTGTATTTACTCGTATATTTACTGAAGTTATTACAGAAAGTCAACTTCAGACTGAAGGAGTAATGTTTACATATAAGGATTACCAACACTACCTCTATGAAGTAACTTTTAGTTATTACAAACAAAATACTTTTGTAACAAATATTTTCCCAACAAATTCGATATTGGGGCATGCAAGAGACGAGCCGATATGTCCATCAAAGGCAAAGCACCTGTGGCACTCCCAGTGTTACAGTCGTTCATGGGCGGCAGTGATCACTCAACATCAGGTGACCCACGTGCTTCTTAGCTTGGTTTGCCATAAAAATATATTTATAACAATAAATTTTTGATATATAATATAAAATTTTTCAATTATTTTAAGGTTTGTAATTAAAATGAATTTAAGGGCATTTTTACAACCCTAACTTATTGTATTAGTATTCCTTAGTTATTTTGGATATGCAATTATGCATATGTATTTAAAAAATCATACATAAAAATCGTATGTCTAATATTTTTGTTGACCGTATTACACCGTCTGCGGAGCGCGGGTTGCCTAACCACTGCGCTTGCGCACCAACCTCTGACCTCACTTAGCCTTAGTCATTACTGTTTAAACCAAATTGTGTTGCATTTTTGCTAAAAAGTAAACGGCAGAAGGAACGCACAGGTACTAGTTTAAAACAATCTCAACGAAACTAAAATGCTGAATTTTATGTAAACTTAAAATAATTTCATTAAATCTTCGTTGTTCGTACGAAACCTTACTTACTAATATATGCCTAAATAAGTCTACCTATCTACTACGCTTTCAAACATTAACCCCTGAACCGATTTTAATGAAATTAGGTACAGAGATGGCATTATAAAGCGGATGGACAAAAAGGGTTTAAATTATGGAAATTCATCAGTTTCAAACACAAACCATAAACTTGAATGCATTTGATACCATACAGACAAAGCCGCGGGAAAAACTAATATAAAAAAACTCATAGTACCTATATTCTGTATATTATATTAATTGTTTCACATTACTCGTATATGCTTCTTTCTTAAGGCAAACGATGACATTAAATGTTACGACAGTCTAAAATGCTCCATAAAAACAATCTATAAATAATATTCGCGATAGGTCAAACTACGTCTACCGTTGATTGGTGTGCCGCAACGCTTTTTGAGTACCATCTGCGTAATATGCGACCGCGGAAGAGCCGGGGAAGCGGTCAGTAGAAAGGTATCTTGTGTTACATATCACATGCGGTAGAAGGTTCTTATTTTATGACATTTGTTTTAATGCCCTGTTTAACTACATAGTAATATTTTAAATGTGAGAAGTCGAAGGTTCGATTATGATGAGAAATGATTTTAAGGATAGAAGGAAAAATTACGTGGAGTTTGATGGAACTTTCCAGAGAGTAACGCATTTTGCGTCGCTAAAGTTTTTTTTTAATCAAAATTGTTTTATTACTCATAAGGAATTTCAAGAATTACAGTAAGATGTAACTTAAAATATTGATATAACTTGCAATTTATGTTTCCCCTACTATATAACAGATTAAATGGATTGCTTCATTTCAGACACTGCACAACTATAACTGTCAAAAGGAAATTATTTAATACACTAGTTACAAAGAACTACAAAGAAACGGAACAGCTCCTTAGAGTATAAGTAGGATCAATTTTTGTTAATTTGCACCAAATCGATGTGACCGGATTCTAAGTTTTATATGTTATTTATTTATCTCTTTTTTTACTATTTTTCTTAAAAAATTACTGTGATGGATTTTTTGTTTATGCCAAAAATGTTTAAATTTTAAGATAATCCTTCTGTCAGGCTCCACGAGATAGGCAGTGCCTAGTGTGGAGTCCGCTGTCACCTGTATTTTTTTAAGGCTAACATGCTTTTATGGTAAAATAAATGAATTTTTATTTTTTTTTATTTTATATACTACAAGTTTGTAGAGATAGAGTTTTTGGGAACATGGGTACTGACTAGACTATAATATGCCGAGCTTGAAATCTACAATTAAATTAGATTTTTTTTTTTTGTCATTCAAATCGCTGTAAGCCATTCGAATAAAATAAAATAAAAATAAAGACTTGTTTTGAGTTGGTTTCCTAATTAAGATCATTTTGTTTTTTTTTTCGTTTTATTAAGATATTGTGCAAAATAAAGCTTATCATTTATTCGCTCATTCATCATTTTCATGTAAAATTTAATTTTTATTTTAGAATGTACTTCCGTCTTCATTTCCGAAGGCTAAACGATACGGCATCGCCGTCGGAGGAGTATAACGTTATGTTTATTTAATAACACGAAAATATTTGTATACACGGTTGAGTTTGCTTGCTAATTATAGCTCCCTATAATCTCAAAATTCAAATTCCTTTATTTGCTCAAGACATGGTTACAATAAAGATGTTATACATAATATATGGGAATCTCATGTCCTACTGCTACCAAAACAGCATGCAAACATACAATTTTATTTTAATAATCTAATTATTATTGATTGAAAATATAGAGGTTTAAAATAGAAGCGAAATCATGAATGAACATGACAACAAAAAATATAGGTAACACAAATTCGATTAAGGGATAATTATTAACTATCTGTAGCTGCAAGACAGAAAAACTGAAGAATGAGATCCTAAACATATGTCTTTCGGTTCCTATTCATCCGCTTCGCCATACCTAAGCGAATGAAACCGAACACATCAAGAGAATGGATTTGACCAGTTATAGAAAGGAGATGTGTCCAAATGTCTTAGGTCATTTTAATTTACGGCTTTATTACAAAGGAATATAAACCGTTAACATCACTTATAGAACGAGGAAATATCTTTATTTGATATATATAAATGAAATAATAATTGGTGACGGGTGATAGTGATCGCTTTATTTAGATACACGTATATGATTTGATTTAAAAATTCAACTTTCACATATATAAGTGTCTTTGTTGATATGATTCATGTTTGTTTTTCCATTTAGTTCTCCTCGTTGACACCTATAGGCATTATCACTTCACATACATAATGTTATCTAAATAATGTAATTTGTGGGCAGATCCGTAAAAACATTCTAATAACCGCAAAAGTGAGAGTCGAGGATCGGATCGCGGTAAATTAAGCCCAACTGCATTAATGTTTTCTATCCTCTGAGTGAGAAAGCTAACAGCCCTTGTAGGGTACACACTTTGGTCATACAAAAAAGAAAAATCGAAGAAAAATTTTTTCTTGCTATCAATCCTATTTTGGAGGCCAGTAAAGAAAAAAAACTATTCACAAATGCGAATTCGATGGGAAAGTATCGAAAATCGGAATAAGATTTATACAATTTCGATGGAAACGTCGTCGTTACAATCCAATTTGTGAAAGAGAACTTACATAGGCTGCTGCTGTTGGTAAAAAAAATTGTATGCTTTTTTCACACAGTAATAAGTAAATACAAAACAAAATGCATATAAATCTCAATGAATTAAGCAAATAAAATGCAATCTAGGGCGACAACTTCGCAAATGATTGAGAGTAATAGTATGCAATTAGATGTCCGCGCGAAGCGCTCGGGTCAGTTAAATGAAGACACTTTTAATTTTAAATGTGATTCCTAGAGATCGTTCAGTGTTCCACATAATATACTGTCTATATTAAAGGTTCCCATGGTAACGTAACCATATAATATTCGTATATTCGAAGGGTGTTCATCTACACTAATATTATAAAGAGGAAAACTTTGTTTGTTTGGTTGTAACGAATAGGTTCATAAACTCGACCGAGGTTAAAAATTCTTTCACCGATCGAGAGTGAATAATAAGGAGGATCATAACTTAAGAGAAAATTTATTCGAATTGGAAACATTTGTTTTAAACGACAATATTAAGCCTCTTCTTCGATCCGTCAAATAGTTTAGTCCCAACTGCGCGAATATCTCTGACATCCCAATTTGATTCCAATTACCATTTTGAATTTAGATCTAGATCCTATCTCAAAAGTACTTCTATTTAGAAGGTTGTTACTGGTTGTTATGAGTTGTTAACAAATGTTCTGCATTTTTGAATACCCAATAATGAGCAAGACCTATTCGATGAGACCTGATTTACATCGAGTGGCATCACGGTCCCTTAAATGGGCCCAAATTAGTTAACATTAGAGCCTTGGTCTGCCTGTTATGGCGGACGGCCCGGGAGCCGCGGTGAAAGTGCTGCGGGGGAGGGACGGGGGAGGGAG
>LQNK01000529.1:191627-212454 GCA_001586405.1 Phoebis sennae
GCGTATATCAGCGTCAGGCGTGCGCGCGCGTCGCACTCTACGGTTTGAGAGGTAAGTGTATATGTATTTCTAATCGTATAAGTGTATCTATGGTAGGTTATTGAAATTGTTAAGTGTTTTTGAAATTAAAGTAGGTTTCAAATTCTAAATCAAGTTCGAGTTCAGTATATTTTTTTAAGGAAATCAATTTTGGAACTAAATCAATTATTATTTACTTAATTCATTGGGTTATTTTAATTATAGTTTTAATGTATGAATTAATATTTCGTCAGGGTTTTATGAACTTCTCTTATTTTTTAATAGTTTTCCTCTTTTTATTCCAAATAATGATATTTGACAGTGTTTATTTATTAAAGTGTATATTTATTATAATATTTAACTTTATTTTCTCTAAAAAAAAGAGTAAAAGTGACTACAAAATAGGCTGCACAAAATAGTTATAATTTATTTGTCTTGATAAATACATTAATTAAAATTATTACAGTTGAAGAGAATTATTGCTTACTAGCAGATCATTAGACATCAACGCGCACATTATATTTATTTCTAATTCGTAAAAAGTTAGCTTTATAGAAAGTTCTTGATTGCTTCATTTTCGAAAAGCAAGCATAATACTAATGGCATTTTCTGTGTTCACATTTGGCCCTTTGGTCAGCGTAAGGGTAACGCAAAAGAAATTAAATTGACGATTTTAGAGTAATTATTATAAAGTGGATTAGTTTAGGATAATTTACAAATTTGGGTAAATGATTAACACTAATTAATATCGTTCAAAAGTTGTGGTAATTTATCCCTTAGCTATCTATCAGTAGGGATAAACCACTGAAAAAGGAAAACCTTCATGATAATTTTTTGAAACCGGTAGTAAATTAATTAAAGTCTCACAAAATAATTTTTCGATAAAATGTAAAAGTAAAAGTCTTTAATTCAAAAATTGTGCGGTGAAGGATTCACCAATAAACGCGAGACCGATAAACAGTCGTATGTTTGCGCCTTCAATTTTATTTTCGATAGTGTTTTCAGTTTTTTCAAGAAAGTTTCGCAGTTTTGTGTGATATTCCTTTACATTCAATTTAAATACTAACATAACATTAATTTACTTTTTGCACTAGTGACCTTCTTCAATATACATAAAACTCAAAGGTGAGTGACTGACATTGTGATCTATAAACGCACACTCCAAACCGCTGGACCCATCGGGCTGAAGTTTGGCATGCAAGTAGATATTATAAGACGTAGGCATCCGCTAATGCTTTTGATTAAATCCCACGAATACGGGAAAACAGATAGACGCAGGTGAAACCGCAAGGGCACAGCTAGTGTAGCCATAAAGTAGATCTGTTTAAAAAAATGGTAATACATAAAATTAATAATTAAAGTGGGTTAATTAAGAGTTGTCAAAAAAAAACATAGGTTCTCAACTTGCTTGTTTTTGTATTTATCTAAAATAATACTATTTCTTTTCAAAACATATCTTAATAATCAAAGATAATTGACATATAAATCCTAATTGGGCAGTTTATAAATAATAAACAACGAATGTTACGTTAGTTGGACATTTATCAAAAAGTTTCGAAACGAGTAAGAGTCAAGGAGTTAGCTTGTGATGTAACTACTACCCAGACGCATCGAGATCGCTCCGTTACGTCACGTAATCCTCTTAGATTATCTCACATTTATAATCATAATTATATTCATTTAAATGTAGGTTATATTTTATAATACTTTGCTTTAGTAACTCGTGTAAAAACAGAAGCGTAGGTCTTCTTACTTCTTTTATTAATCTAATTTGTAGTAAACTTGTTTATTTTTTCGGAAAAAGTAAACTAGAAGCTTTAGCTAAACTCCTTGTAAAATGTATAACCTACTATATGTGATAGGATGTATGTTACTATCAAACAAAATTGAATCGGGATGAATTTTGACGTGATAATCATTTTTCAAGAACTACACCGTTAATTTGCAGTCGATAAGATAGAAGCTACGCAAAGCTTTACATTTCAAACAGATTTCTTCTAATTACTGAAAAATAATTGTAAGAAAGTAGCGGGCTCTTGATCTGCTATTTAAGGAATGTATAATATAGGTTTATTTCAAGTTCTCATGTTTATTTAGTTTGTAAAAATACATCATAATTATAATGTTTAATAAGGAATACAATCTCAACGCTGCCATGGATTATATCGAAATTCCCACACATTCATATTTTTTATTTAAAATTGTTGTCACATTATGTTACAGAAATATGCCTAAAGCATAAATCGTTTAGGGCTTTTACGAGCACATAACGGGTTTAAATCGGATTATGTAAAGTTAATAAATTAAACGTGATATGTGGCGCCATCAGAACAAGTTACTGTACGCTGTAACTTTAACGGTTACTTAACTCTTATGTTATGCTGAAGAGATTAAGCTTACAGAGATTATATAAAATATTCACTATTGTTCCCAACATGCCTTTCTCCGATGTAGATTAAAATAAAAGATATGACGGACGCACAAGATTATTAAATATTTAGTATTGTGTTTATTGCCGTTAGAATAAATAATAAATAAATATTCCTCGACATTTAACACTACATCATCCAGTCCCAAACTAAGCAAAGCTAGTATTATGGAAACAAGATAACTGATAGACATACTTCAACATTCTTTTTTTGTAAATACGTATTTGCTATAGATACATTAACACCCAGACAGTAGGTAAATTACAATGTTCATCATATCATAATTTTCTACACTTGGGGATGTAACCCACACCCTCCGTCGCAATAGAACAATGCTGCAACCACTGCGCCAATCGGGTCGTCGTGTCAGAAATGTTAATAATAATAACTATTAATGTGCAGATAGTCATCGGTAATGTACTTAAGGTACTTTCAATAATTTGATCTTAAAAAAATATCCATTTATGGCTTTCAAGATTCATGTAACAGTAAATTTATTTACGTATCGATGCACGTTTCACCTTACGTCAGTCCTCTTTTCGTCACGCGAATCCGGGTATCACACGTTCAATATGTAAACAATCATTTAGTATCAAACCACGACCAAAAAGAAAGCTTTTGTGCAAATCAAAGTGCACTTAAATTAGCCTAGCCGGTAATGGGAACAACTTTCTCGCGTAGAAAGAATCCATTAGGTTTGCGCGCAGGACGAAGGCTTTTTGCGATAACATCGTGACTCGTACTTTCTCCTCATTTGGCAGTTATCAGCTTGCGACAGGCTCTTGCGCAACTATCGATGATATTAAGCCTTTTATTTCGTAATTCTGACATGTGTAATCGTGACTTGTATGCACGAGCGTGTGTCGGTCATTGAATTATTGAAAATATTGGGAAGCGAAGTGTCGCAAATGCAGGTTGACATCATATTATGCTCGATCGTTTTTGCAAACTTAGAGAAACGCAATAAGTTGTACAAATTGTAAGAAATTTCCACAACATCCTAAGCTTCTTAAAACTATTGATAAAGTCTTTTGTCGAGTAACAATTTTCTTATATAATCTTTTGTTTTTCTACAATAGTATCTTGTTTACGCTGCGCATTGTCCATTAGTCACAGCTTAGCTTTATCGGGGTACATGTATTGTTATTACCAAGTTTTCTTTATCACTCAGTTAGGACTTACAACACTATATAACAATGTTCTTAGAAAACTTTTTATTTCTTTCAAAGTTTCCTGGTGCCAAGCTCCGTTAAAGTCATTGTAAAATTTCATGACTTCAGGATTTTTTATTACAAATAAGGTCGTGTGTATTTCAAGATACTTTCTTTAAAAACATAATATTATTCAGAATGTTTTTTGGTAGTTGCCTAAGAACCCTCAGCGTTAGGCATTTGATTAAGTTTTATATATACGACTGTTCTAACCATACATCGTCAATTGCAGGTAAACTCAAGAGTAGTAAAGATGAAATCCTTCGTGCTCTGCCTGCTGGTCGCCGTGGCGGTGAGCGCCGCGCCGCAGCGCGAGGGCGCCGCCTACAGCAAGGAGGCCATCAAGCAGGCCCAGAGCACCTACCTCATACCTAAGGACGCTGTTATACAAAAGGTAATTAGTCTCTACAGATGAACATCACTCATGCACCGCCAGCAGCAATAGGAGATCAAGTAGGATTAGAGCATCTACCTCATTGCAAAGGACGCTGTTATACAAAAGGTAAGTCTCTAGAGATGAACATGACTCCTGCACCGCCTACAGCAAAGGGGGATCAAACAGGCCCAGAGCATCTACCTCATCCCTAAGGACGCTGTTATCCAAAAGGTAATTAGTCTCTAGAGATGAACATGACTCATGCACCGCCAGCAGCAATAGGAGATCAAGTAGGATTAGAGCATCTACCTCATTGCAAAGGACGCTGTTATACAAAAGGTAAGTCTCTAGAGATGAACATGACTCCTGCACCGCCTACAACAAAGGGAGATCAAGTAGGCCTAGAGCATCTACCTCATCGCAAAGGACACCGTTATACAATTTATTTTCAATCGAATACATCAGATCATCATCGATGACTCTTGATTATAACCCCTTAAAAATGTATTGTGTTTATAAAACACAAAACATGCTGAGGTCATTACGTACTACAAGGCTTTCAAGCAAGAACACCTACATCCCCTGTAACTATAAAGGTAACCTTACTTTAACAACAAATGAGAGGAACAAGTAAAAAGCATTACACCTCATTTAAATACGTTTTGTCGGAACCCAGCACGCCGTTCGCCTTACATTATGCGTTTCGCAGTTCGCACCTTCGTAAAAGGTCTTTAGGAATACTAATAAAGGACCGGGTCGCAATGGTAAGCGATACTTTATATGCGCAGGCTGGTTCAACCTACTTGGAAACCACAATGTTGCTGAAAAGGTAAAGAGAAAATTCTCTCAATTTTGGTCGCATAATAAAATTATTGTATGAGGTAAATATCTCTCTGTATCTGAATTGTATATGATGAAATTGAGCGTTTTATTATTATTATTAATTTAATTCAGATAACAATCCATATTTTTTTATCAAGGAAAAGTAAGCAACATTAATTTGGGAAAGGCAAAGGTTATCTAGCAGACGTAGGCATCCGCTAAGAAAGCATTTTGATCAAATCCCACGGGAAAGGGGAAAACAAATACTCTATATGAATTTTGTATTATTGAATTTTGTAATCATACATGCCATCCTCATAATTTAAGTGTATGAATAATAAAATTTTTCAACTATGATTCAGATTATTATGATTTTAACATTGAACTTATGTACTCCAGGTGGAAGAAGGCATCGAGCTAGCAGCATACGAGTCCATCCCCGGCAACCAGAAGATCAACCTGTTCGAGATCCTCGGCGACCAACTGCCTTCCGAAGTCATCAACAATCTGCAGACGCAGGTCAACCACGTCGGCCAGCAGTGAGCACTAGCACCAGTGCTAGCAACGGACATGAAGAGGGATGACCAAACCAGTATTTTAGAAACAGAGTAGAATAAGTGCAGCGAAGTACAAATGTAATGGAAAAAGTGCGATCTCAATTTTATGATTGGCTTCAAAATTTAAATATGGAACATGAAGAAAATAAACACATTTTAAGAATAATAAAAAGTATTAAAAAATACGTCACAGTGCAAGCGAAAATGGTATGTAAACTGGAAAAGACAAAAATTAATTATAGTGCGCACAAGATGAGACCGAATGTCACAACACGTATAATAAAGAACTCCCATTATTTTTATGTCCGTTATTAGTGTCTAAGGCCCACCGGCCAACTGTTGACTAATATTTAATTTATTGGTGACGCAAGCACACTCATGTGATATTACATCTTTTATACTTAGATACATTTGAATTTTTATAATAAATTATAACGAAATATTTGTGTGTTTGTTATATAACCCTTAAGCGAATGCTGGTGATGCAACGTATCTTAAAATTATCTCTACGATAAAGTGATTGAGACGATGTTTGGTCACTTGCAAAGTACTATACTTTGTATTGATACTTCTTGATGAATTTGCATATTACTTTTATATAAAGACAAACACATTTTTATACTTTCAATTTCACTATGTTAATACTTTTTACAATATTATTTATTTATTTAAACACGACCTGTTTCATACATTATCGTCAGGTGATATGAATAAATAAATCATATTGTAAAAAGTGTTAATTGAAAGTATAAAAATGTGTTTGTCTTTATATAAAAAATGCAGAGTACTTATTGAGAAAAAGTAGTACTTAGTCTTAATACTAGCTGTTCCATGTCCTTCTACGTTATATAGCCTGTATTATTCAATAAAGATGCAGCTCTCCAACGAATTTTTGAAAGCGGTCCAGTAGTTTTAAAACTAAAACATGCCTATAAAAACACAAATGTATCCAATAAAAACTTTAATATTATCTCTTTAGAACCTATTAGATATTGAGGCAAAAATATATTTGATGTATCTTCTACATTGTTTAATGCATAAAGTAGTTTAATACCCACTAATTTTATGTCTTGTCTGATGTCTAAAATTGGATGGATTTTTTATCATAAAACTATAGATACAATCGTTATATCTCATGAAGAAAGTTTACGAGAGTGCATACTGTTGAGAATCGTCGTGGTTGTGCATCTGATGAGGTGTCTGTGATTGCTAATAATGTTTATTGTTCTTTTATAAATAGGTAAAGGTCAGAGATTGTAAAGGAAGTCTCCATTTACTATGATTGATTTGTATATGTATAAGTATAAGTCGTATAAGTTGTAGTTGTATATGTATAAGTCCCTATCCATATTATATGCACAATCTTTAACAGCACTGTGTATTTTTACGGGTTTCGCCGACATTCAGATAATTTTTTAATAATAATGTGTTAATTTAATATATGCCACTGAGTTTGGTGGTTAATTTGAGGAGATAAGTTTATAAGTTTGAAATCAAGTAGTAGTCGGATAAATTCAATTTAAATCATAAGTAAAGTGACTCCATCTCGTTACATATGTGGAAGTCTTACTATTGTTTCAGAATATATACAATAGATGGAGCTGATCCAACAAATAATAATCCATTGTTTAAAACTTTAAATACTTGAATTTGAATATATACATTTATGGTTGTCGATGTCACTTCAATATAACAAATAATTTTTGGCAAAAAATAGAACCGACTTCCTCACTATTAAAAGTAAAAAATAACTTTTATTTTTATTTCTTTAAATCTATACAAAGTCGGTACAAAATCTTGTTATATTGAAAAATGATAAAGGCTACCTAGAACATGGATGATCAGACTTGAAACACCAATGACACTACTTTTTCGAATGCAAAATAAAAATCCAAATCGGTCCATAAATGCCGGAGATATGCGGTAACATACATAAAATAATACGGACGAATTGATAACCTCGTCCATTTTTAAAGTTGATTAATTAGACAGAGAGGGTTATAACTTATAAGCTCTTTCATCATAAGAGCTATTCACTCTCTAGCCAACGATCACCTCAGAGATATAAAACAGTGCAATGCATTGCACAGTCCCAAATCTTATTTTTTTAGTAGGGGTAAAAATTGAAAAATCCGTCATGGTATGAGCGAAAAAAAGCATGCAATAATATAGTTAAATTGATTATCCAAAATTGGGCATATCAAAATACACGTGACCCGTGTATTTGTGTATTTCCTAAAAGACCTTATTTACCTACCCTTTAATTATAAAACAAGATATTTCACGATGTAACGATTTCCCAGAAAACCACTGCACATTCTCGGAAAAAGTTCCCCCGTGGGAACCGAACCCACAGCCCGTGAATACAATGTGGTGTGAGCGACGCCGCGGTATTTGATACAGTTAATGAGTCTACCGTTAGGCTCTCGGGTGGTCGGGCAATTTGTGGACATGGTGACGGAAGTGGTTATGATGGTTTGTATGAACTATGCGCGGTTCATTAATCGGTCCAAATGTAATGTGATGCGCTCGCCTTAGTTATAAATGTTCATCAGAAATAATGTAGCTAATGGTATAAGATTAAGAATGTTCTTGTTTGTTTTAACGTGAGTCCTTTCTATATTAAATAAAATACTTTCTAAAGGATTTAAATGTTTTAATAATAATGTAAAATAATGTATAAATCCGCGTTTACATCCTTATAAAAGTATTTTATTTAATATTTATAAGATTTTTAAATTGGTCCTGTTTCAGGGCCTGCAATCGAACAACAATCAAATTTTTACTCCTTAAAACATTTGTGTAGTTAGATGTATGACAGTTTTATCAACAAGAAAATATAAAGATTAACTCATATTCACGGATGGCTATAGAAGATGCAAATTTTATTAAAAGTTCTTTAATGTTAGCAAATCTTATATATTAGAAAGAATATATCAGATAGCTGAGTAGGTAGTGATAGGCAAGCAACTATTAACGAGTATATGGACATCTAACTAATATCATGAGAAAATTTCAATATAATTCATACACACGACATTCGAAGACAATTATATACAAAAAAAAAATCGCAAAATTTCAATTAAATAATAGTACCTACCGGAAGAAATGCGAGGAGTTCATATAACATGATTCTATATCTTACAGTTATTATGAGCTCATGTTATCTTGACATGATCGCTACACTACAATGTTGCTCGAGATTGTTATAAATTATAATGTTGATATAGTATGACATTTAAATCATAAATCATTTATTCATTTGTAATGTGATAACATAGGATGTGACATAAATTGAAAAGAAATAAAAATAGATCCCCAAAATTTACCCTTGTTGGCATTCAAATGGTCTTAAAAATAATGACAATAATAAAATTAATTAATTATTAATGATAAAATTATGTTGTTAAGTCAAAAAAACCTCACGGTTTAATTGTTTAATGGACCGCGGCGCCATGTGTTTTCATTATTGTAATCTGAATAAATAATCATAACTCATATACTTAACTCATTATAATTATTAAACTTTACTTTACTAATTGAAGTAAAGTTTTAAGATGATATTATTTTCTCAAATCACGATAAGATCGAATTAAATGGCTCCAACCAGTTAATTCGAGAACAATGGAATATAAATAGTTAACGGTTTAAATTTATAGAGGTCGAGTGCACATCTTCCCAAAGATGCAAGCTTTAGATTTTAGCTGCCAAAAGAAACATTTCTTTATGCTATATTATAAATAATGAGATTTCATATCTTCGTGTTATTTTCATGTTTGTTTTATTATCATAATTGTTTATACTCGTAGATACGGGAGACAAGTTGAGGGTCTTTATTTTTATCATTTAATTTTCTGGTGTTTTAGAAAGGCAAATACGTCCTCAGGCTCCACAAGACCACAGTAAAGTTTTCTCTGAGGCGTTGTTTTTTATATTAACGACAACAATTTGTGTGTTTTAATTTGTTTGGTGTTATTTTCACGGTGCGAGTATATTATGAAGGTCATAAGACCTTCATAATATACTCGCACTATACATCGCAATTACCCTCTGCCCCCTCTTGGTATAAACCAAGAGGGGGCAGAGGGTAATTACCCCTCGAGTATAAATGTTAAATATATAAAACTAACCATTGTAACGTGAAGAAATCCTGCATGGATGGGTATATGTAGGATTGTTTGGGGCTAAATAAAGCTTGAACGGTGATGGTCGCCGTTTTCTGCACAAGAGCTTTGAGATCTTTTATAGCAACAAAAGTATCTCTTATTGCTCAATGAACGTCTATCCTGCTCCACGCACACTCAGCAACGACCCCGGGGCAAGAATGGATTGGTCACTGACCCAAGCACCCGGAGTATAAAACGAAGGTCAGAATCATCCCCTTCATGATTCTTTTGCGGTATAACAATATCACAAGAGAACAGAATTCGGTCTTCCTTACAATATGAAGAAGCGCGAGGTTGTCATATACCTTACAACGCGTTATTATCTATTACATTCGTGACGATATATCGTCTAAACTGAGCAGCCTTGCAAGGCATCCTTGGCAGAGTCATTTTCATAAGGGCTCTCATCTCACAAAGAAAAAATGATAGAAACTTATTGACAAAGAATCCCCAGAACGACCTTAATTTAGGAAGTTGGCGGTGTTGGTTATTATACACGGTGCCTCAGAGAGTAGGTAATACCGATGATTCTGCACCTGATCTTTCTGCGATCGTGGTCGCCTGCCGTCCCATCGGATAATGAAAGTAGTGGAATTTTTATTTATAATTCTTTATTGTGTAACAAGTGACTTAGAAATATTACATAATTTTAGGCTCATTATCTTAAGATGATGAAATACAAAAGGCGGCCTAATTGCTGTGCAGCAATCTTTTCCAGGAATATTAAGTGCACTTGAACAGACACTTACAGAGATTGACCTCTGTAGCCAAAATTCGGCCAGGAGGAAGGTTTTTCTTTGGTTCTCTGTTGAGATTGGCCATCACCGAAATTCTGAGGAACGTTCAACAGTTTGCAGCCTGTGCAGCCCTGTGCAAATCCGTGAGCTTATCTAACCCGGGGTAATTATACACTGCGCAATGCGGTGCCATTGACGAGTTGATATTATCATTATAACGTGCTCTGCTGTAAGGCTGCTTGCACATGAATACACGGGAAATAGGCTTGTTTTAGTTATTGAGAATTAATAGTGCTTGGCTACCGGGACTTAATAAGAACGAATTTGTGGCAGAAAATTTGCGAAATATTGCCGTATCTATACATATATGTATTTCAGCGTATAATGATTATTTCTTCAATTTGCTTTCTTTGTTTTTTTTACCGGGGATCAATTTATTATTATGTCTTAATCCCAATGTAATTAATTAAATGTCATTGACTTACAAGCCTCGAATTCGAAATTAAATTTTAAGGGTATAACACAAAATGCAACGTAAGCAAATTTTTAATAATATATTGTGTACTTATTCGTGTGAAAATAATAAGTTTTATTACTTACTAGCTGAGCTCCGCGGTTTCACCTGCGTATATATTCCGTTCCCGTAGCATTTTCAGGATCAAAAACTATCCTGTCATACCTGGGCTTTCAAAGAATCCCTGTATAAAATTTTCATCCAAATCGGTCCAGTAGTTTTGGAGCATATTCAATACAAAGAAACAAATATTTCCTTTTTTAAAATATCAATATAAATAGATATATTAACAAGACGTTTCAACAAAAGCTTTTAGATCACTTTGCAAAAGTAAATAAATCGACTGTAAATACAATGTAACCACTCCTTAACAAATATAAGGCTCATAGACGCGGCCGCGTGTGGGAGCGCTTGGTTTTTGCGTGCCCCCCACACCCTGCCCCCCTCGGGACCACTCCCGAGAATACCTAATTACGGACACATTGTAATTACCCGCTGAGTTATAGGTTTTAGGTAATTCGAACCATTCGCTTTGTTCGCACCGACAGAGGATAGGAAAGGAAATATTATAAATGCGTGAAATTATTGCTAGTTTACTTCGTCCGTGCTTGTGAGTGTTCTTGCCTGCGAATGGGAAATAAAAGTTGCTTTTAATACGGCAGGAAAGAAAAAAAAATTGGGGCACAAATCTCATTTTATATAACACTAGCTGATCCGCGCGGCTTCGCTCCCGTAGCATAATGTTATATGTATGAATAGCCTACAAAATATATGTTACTCATCGATATTGTAGCTTTCGAATAGTGAAAGAATTTTAAAAATCTTACCAGTAATTTTTGAGCCTATTCATTACAACCAAACAAACAACAAACAAAGTTTTCCTCTTTGTTATATTAGTATAGATTGTCCAACAACATATAGAATAAAATGATATCTCAAGATTATATCCGAACGATAAGCCCCGATAATAAAGAAAAAAGAGATTACTAATTGTAATCGAAAATTCTTTTCATCACGGAAATAAAAAAAGTGCGCGTCATGGTCACAAAGGAAAATCCTTCCATGATATTTTGCTATTTTTCAGCATTCCACAAAATTTTACTTTGCTTTAATTCACGAAGACTATTTACTGGTAGGAAAGACCGTCGTAGTCAAATTTATTTTGAGTAAAACATATTTATACTTCTTAATTCCACTATATTTAATATGTAATAAATAAAGTTAAATTGTTTAGTAAAAATGTATTTTCGCCAAATAAAAATAATGTACAATTCTAACACTAAATAACAATACAAAGTTTGTACTATATCGCCGTAGTTCATATTTTTGCTAAGTTCGAGGATTCGATTGCGAGCTTATAAGAAGTTCTAGTTGCAAAAGTTGAGTAATAATTAAAAATAGCACACAATCCAATAGTGGTGTCGCTGACCGGCGCGGGGCTGGGATTCCGCGGTTTTTACATGCTTCAAACATCCTCGCAGGGCTGCCCCATAAGTATGAAACTACAGGAGAAATATAGTTAACATTTAGACAAATTAAAAAAAAATCAAAAGAAGAACTTTTAAGTTAGAGATAAGAGCACCTCGTCAACAAACTGTTTAAAGTTTGGCGACAATTTATTTATGCTGCAGTGTAAAAAAAAGTAAATAAATAAATAAAAAATATATGAAATATGTAAATGTATAAGACGTTCTAAAAGCGCCTAGAGGGCAGAAAATAAAGGTTTTGACTTGAACTTTCAGTTTGAATGTTAAGTCCTCGGTTTGTTCCTGGCTTTCTGTCTATGTTTTCTGTTATAGAATGGTTATTCGGGAAGGATTCGAATTATACTTGTTGGAAATAAACATTATTTTCCGACTCGTAATCAATAAATAGTCTTGTATGATTTTCATAAAATTAAATTTATACAGGACTAAGTTTTCTTCACGGTTCCAGCCGCGTTTATTTCCCGTTCCTGCGGGATTTCCAAAATTATATTTGTACAACATTTCATCCACATCAGTTTTGTGAGTTAAGCATGAAAAAGAGTCTGACAGACAGACATACGGAGTTACTTAGAAACGATTTAGAATTATTTTCGTTACTCATATTAAAACTATTTAATTATCCAGGGAGCTAAAATAATAAAATTGTGCTAACAATGTCCAGTTTGTGCGGAATATTGCAATTTTCATTTGACAACCACAATAAAAATGAGTTTGAAACCCTCTGACCTGCCCGAGGTGTTATAACTTATCGATAATTAACTAATTCAATTACCGAGGCACGCGGTACTGTTACTAAGCTTTCCTTTAACAGTTTAAAATGTCCAGCTAATGGGAGGTGGATGTTTTTGTATCAATTAACGACCCCAATTAAGTCGGGCCGACGCCGCGCTCCGTTAGGAATCCTATGTTTCAGCATCCGCCTAGACCTAATTATGAGGCATAAAAATAAAAAAGATAAAATACTTTTTAAAGGATTTTAAACGCGGTTTATTATACATTATTTTACATTATTATTTAACCCGACGTTTGAAAAAAGATTTTATTTGTTGAAGCCTACTTTATAGTTAATAGATAATGTACACTTATATGCAAATTTTACGGCTATTTCAAGTAATTTAAAGCTTAACTTACTACTATATTTTTGCGTGAACCCCTCCTAAGGCGAAAGCCTCCAGATGTCTCTTACTGCATCTGTCTTTACCTTCTCTGGACCACGTCACACCTAACTTTACTGCTGTTCTTTCAACAGATGTAGTCGCCTTGTCGTAAGGTCTAACGAGATTGTTGTAATTTCTCTTGAAAGGATCCCTCATTTGTATTGCAATCTAGCCGTATTGGCTAATAAGCAATTTAACTCTAACTTAAATTTCTAATAAAAGTTTTTAAGAAAATGTCCAGCGACTTATTTCTTATTGTCTATATTAAATGAAAGACACTGTCATATTGTGTTCTTTACACTGCACTTCACTGCACTTATTGTTATCTTTTAACTACACTGACTCAAAAGGTTTAGTTCTTTTCAGTCTTCTCACTATGTCCGTGTTATTAAGGAGCTGAGCTGCCTCGATATTCACGTGTTGATGAAGTCTGTTTTCATGAGCTTCGGCATATTTTTGTCTAATAGCGACAACTGGATCCACCTTGAGGTCCCGATGGAGGTTGTCGTTTTTAATGTACCAGGGTGCATTTACAATGGCCCTAAGCACTTTATTTTGGAAGCGTTGTATTATGTCTATGTTAGTTTGTTTTGTACAGCCCCATAACTGGATACCATAGACGCGGTTTATTATACATTATTTTACATTATTATTTAACCCGACGTTTCGAGCACTTTACAGCGAGCGTGGTCACGGGAGACTGAGATGGCAGTTGTCTTCATGAGTGTTTCAAAAATTGTGTGTCTACCTCCATTTATTTCCCCGGAGATGGTATTTGGAAAATTGGTCCGGATTCTTGCAAAATTGACTTACAGTGTCCTCTTGTCTTTTGGTATGCTTGTCATGGGGTTTTAAATTTTTTATGAGTGGGTCCCAGGTGTTAGAAAGTCTCAAACCATCTTCTCTATTGAATGTTTGATGTTTTTTAATTTCAATAGCCTCGCGTACCAGTCGTGGAAAAAATCTATCTATTCTCACGAGCGAGGATTTGTGGTTGGTCAAAGCGTATGTAATGGTTTGTTTTGTCAAGAGTGTGTTCGCATACAGCCGACTTTGAGTGACACCTGTGCTTAATATCAGCAATATGTTCCTTTAGTCGACTTCCAATGCTTCTCTTAGTTTGACCTATGTATGAGAGGCCACAGTCACAGTCCAATTTGTATACACCGGCATCTTGTAAAGGAATATTACTCTTCACTGGTCTCAAGAATTGTTGAATCTTCTTGTGCGGCTTGTAAATAGTATTAATTGAAGCTCGTTTTAAGATCCTTCCAATCCTGTCAGTAACCCCCTTCACATATGGCAAGTAGGCTGGTAATCTTGGAACTGTAGGTGGCTTCATGCGGTTCCTCGGATGCTGTTGAGGTACTGGCAACTTGTTGCTGCGAAGGACTCGCTTCACATGCTGCAGTTCCCCGCTTAGATGGTCAGCATCGCAGAGGTGGTTGGCTCTCTGAAACAGTGAAAGACCGACAGCAGCAAGTTGGGAAGGGTGGTGGTGAGAATCACCATTGAGATACCTATCTGTGTGGGTTTGCTTCCTAAATACAGTATGGCCAATAGTACCCGCCCGTCCCCTTAAAATATTAATGTCAAGAAAGGCTAGAGAGCCATTTAATTCTTGCTCCATTGTAAATTTGATGTTATTATTAATGGAGTTAAGATGGTCTAAAAATGCAGGTATGTATTCTGTGGGAAGTATAGTAAATGTGTCATCTACATAGCGCTTGAAAAGCCTCGGTTTGATCGGGGCAGAAGCCAAGGCTCTCTCCTCGAAGTCTTCCATGTAAATGTCAGCTACAACGGGGGAAACCGGAGAGCCCATGGCTACCCCATTTACCTGTGTGTAGAATGCACCATTCCACATTAAATAGCCTGATGTTAAGCAAAATTCTAAGACCTCTGCATATTCTAATGGCATATTGTGTTCAACTAACCGTTTCTTAACTATATTGATGCAGTCAACCACAGGAATGCTTGTAAATAAAGACTGAACATCAAAACTAACCATAGTTTCATTGTCGGATAAAGTAAGGTCTTTCAATATCTCAACAAAATGGTAAGAGTCTTTAACAAAAGAACTGGTGTTACCTCGGAGGGGGCCTAGTACCTTAGCCAAGTGTTGAGCTAGTTTGTGTGTGGGTGTGTCAATTTGGCTCACTATAGGTCTTAAAGGGATGTTTGTTTTATGTATTTTAGGCAAACCGTACATTTTTGGGGGCTTGGCGCAATGGGGAATAAGATACTTTTTTTCAAGATTAAGAGTTTTTTGGTGTTTATTAATTTTCCAAATACCATCTCCGGGGAAATAAATGGAGGTAGACACACAATTTTTGAAACACTCATGAAGACAACTGCCATCTCAGTCCCCCGTTACCACGCTCGCTGTAAAGTGCTCGAAACGTCGGGTTAAATAATAATGTAAAATAATGTATAATAAACCGCGTTTAAAATCCTTTAAAAAGTATTTTATTTAAAATGGAAAGTACTCGCGTTAAAACAAACACAAGATTATACTATGGATACCATAGGTCCATATTGGCATAAGGACTTGATGTCAATACTGACGATATTATTTTACGTTCTTACTGTTTATTTTGTAAACTTTAATAAGTCAATATTCTTGAGGAATATTGTTATTTTATGTCCCATGATCCCATCCTTAATTTATCATTTCTTCTTTTATTTGCGTTTTGATATGAGCTGGATTTTCTCGATCATCTATACTAATATTATAAAGCTGAAGAGTTTGTTTGTTTGTTTGTTTGTTTGAACGCGCTAATCTCAGAAACTACTGGTCCGATTTGAAAAATTCTTTTAGTGTTAGATAGCCCATTTATCGAGGAAGGCTATAGGCTATATATCATCCCGATATTCCCACGGGAGCGAAGCCCTGGTGAGCAGCTAGTTACAAATATTCTTCATTGATAAGTTGTCCGGTTCATAAAACTTAATGCTGCAATTTTAAGAACGTTTTAAGGCTAGCGTTTTAAGGGACCCATGAGTTTGTCTTCTGACCGTATTGCAATAAATTTTTTAAAGATTAATTAAATGTAGTTATCGATGGTTTAAAAATCTTGATTTAGCTATAAGTGTAGTAAGAAAGTATTTTCATTAGATTAAAACATATTTGTTTATTTAAATAGAAACTAGGAGCAATAACGACAATAAAACTCTACATAAAAAATATGAGGGAATAATAAAAAATAATATAATCAAGAATGAGTCGGTAATAATGTAAAACTCACCTCAATCATCTAAATATATATTTAAACCCCTAATCTTTTCCAGTCAACGCACCGTAACATTTATTTAATCTTTGATAACAACAGACAGATAGTAATTTCACTTATTTGTGGAGCCTTCATAATTGAGCTTAATATTTTTTTCAAACAATTAAAGGACACTTCACTTTAAATTCCTAGGCATAATCCTAGGTCATTAAAAGTATATGTTAATTGTGACTAATTACATCCTCTGCTTCGGAATCGGCAGGAAAGTGCGTGTGTGTACAATATACACATTCCTTGATATCTTAGCACATAAAAACAACAAGCCTTTGATGCCTTGATAACCTTGTATCAGGTAAATACTGAGAAAACAAACTTTATCTTTAGAGTTTCGTTTTATGCTTTGACTACAGTTCTGTCTGAGAGACAGAATGGTTTAAATTGGTTTATTAAGAAAGTTACAGATAGAAGCTAGATTCTGTATTATGTACCACAATTTGGGAAGGTTGCCTCTGTATCAAAAATCTGGCGAGAAGTTAAATAGTTGCTCTCTTTTTCTTCAAAATATTATTTTTAAATAATACAATTATTCAAATTATAAATAGGAAACTAGAGAACCGTCCTGTTATAATCTATAGGGACCTGTAAAATGTAGCACTTCTTTCATGGATGCTAAATATTTGAACAAGCTTGAAATTAGGAATTTGCTAGAATTTATTTGTAGAAAAACATAAATAAATCAAGATGCAATTTCTTCGAGAGGTAACAATATAAAATACCAATTTGCTTGGAAAAAAAGATACTAAGAGATTCGAGTTTTGTAAAAACTTCCCCTCAATGTATAGAGCTACTTCCCATCTCCTTGCGGGTTATTCTCATTCATGTATACTTAGAAAAAAGAGCACTAGAAATAGTCAAGATTGCCATAATAGTCTCAGTGTGATTAGCAAAGAAGCTCCACTGATAGCCGCTGCCCGGTCAGTCAGCGCCGAGCCGCCGCGGAGGTCGCACGTCGCCATGGCCCTCTCCCCGCGCCCCCCGCGCCTGCCGGCCCTCCTGGCCCTGCTGGCCCTCGCAGGTCCGCGAATACGGTCAATGACCGAGGATAAGCGCTTTACTGTGATTTTGTGTGTTTATTTTGCTTTGTGTTGGTGGTATTTTGGTTGCGAAATTCTGTTAGGTTTTGTTAATTGTTTACATAAATAATCATTTGTTCTATTTATTTATTTTAATATATATACTGGTAAAGTTAGTATTAATTTCCTAGTACAGATTCGTTTTAGATCGTGGATAGAAATATAAATAATAGGGTATTATTTAATTACAAGCTATTGCGCGCGGTTTCGCTAGCAAAGAATAATGTCATAATATAGCCTATGTCCATCAAAAATAATGTAGGATTGGCAATGGTAAAGGAATTCTCAAAATCGCTTCAGCAGCTTCGGATCTTATCCAATTCAAACAAACAACAAATCAAATCTTTCCAATTTTTAATATTAATAATTTCAGATTTAATTTTTTAAAACATAAAGTTTGATTCTAACAAAACTTAAAATATAATAAAAAAACGGTGTTCTAGGTGGCTAAGCTAAGCTAAAAATAATAGCAATAGATCCTAAAAGATATTTATCTTGACAAGATCTGTAAAAGTTTTTACTGCAATCAGGAAATTATATTATTTTTCTAACAATAGTTAAAATCGTGATTAAATCCCATAATTATAATTAATTAGAATATATAAACATTTCCGTTTATCAGGATTACGATGAACGACGGCTTATCTGTCTACATTTAAAATATACATGTAACGGAATCAAACGCTCTGGTTTTTATTAGAACTTATCTAAAACAAATTCTACGTTAGTCTACAAATCTACGTTATTTAGTTTTGTCTAGTTCTATTTATTTAATAAATGTGTTGAATTTTTATGTATAGTTATCCACTATACATAAAAGTTTAAACAAAATAATATTATAATTTAATAATAATTCGTTTGCTATAGTTTTCATGAATGATCAATTGGTGACAGATAAAATTAAATAATAAGGATATCGTTCGTGAAATGTTTTATTTCCCCCGACATTTTGGATCCCTGTTGTGAAATATTCCTTTGTATTTATTTTCACACGAGTCATAATTCGGTGACTAATTGATACAGTGATTCATTCCACACTTTTTTAACCTTTCATTTGAAATATAAAAGAAAGCATAGTCCATAATTTATAGTTGTAAAAACTCTTAAAACCACGTAGAGGGCTGGCAGAATATTAACAGTTTTAATAAAAAATAGCTCGATATTTTTCTTTTATATAGTTTACCAATAACAAAATACTCAAGTATATGTCATGTTTTGGTTAAACAAGCTTCAATCCGTATTAATCTATACTAATATTAAAAGCTGAAGTTTGCTCGTTTGAACGCGCTCATCTCAGGAACTACTGGTCCGATTCGAAATTTTTTTTTTGTGTTAGATATCCCATTTATCGAGGAAGGCTATAGGCTATATATCATCCCGATATTCCCACGGGAGTCAAGCCCTGGGGCGCAGCTAGTAAAATATAAAGCTTAACATAACGAATAAGTAAATAATAAGTTATTTATTGATTGCAATATCGTGTGAGAGTCGTATAGAATTGAGCCGTGCGTATGAATGGTCACAAACAGGTTTTATCTCAATATCGCTGATATCAAGTTTAGTTTGTCTCATCAATGTTTAATAGTTCACAAGCTACTCTCCAGACTTTACTCGTGTGTATATTTTATCGTGTGCAATCCTCTTTTAAGATTTTTTTTAATATTTATTGGTAGAGATGTAATATCAAATATATAATAATTTGGCACAAAAATGCTAATATTTCAACATTATCTTTATAACATTTATATTTGTTTTGTTCACAATTACTTTACTAGTAACAATTAATACACCATAAATCTTATAACAAAATGTATAACACATAGTCATATATTTGGTAAATATCATAATATCAGTAAGTTAGCTCTGTATATAGACAATTAGTAGATGATATATTTAGCCGTCTAGGGCGTGAAACCTGCGGACGGACCGGCTCGTCAAAAAGAGTTCAACGCGCGCGCTATGGGCTAAAGGGATTTTTTTTTTATTTTTTATGAATGAAATAACTTGATATTATGAAATTAAACAAGCTCTTTATATTTTAAGTACAAATCAGGATGAAGACAATCCGCAATAATATAATATAGCATCAATTCATCAGAAAATCTTAATGTAATTTAACAGTTATAATAGTTAAAAAAATTATTTAGGGATCCGAACAAAGACCAATAGTAAAATGAATGACAGCATCATTGAATCAATTCTGTTTTTGAAATGTTATTTATCAAGACAAAATAATTTTACACAAACATATAGCTAAACGAAGAGTAACAGGCAACTAATATTAATCTTACGCACTTTACAGCCAATACCTGTGTCGGGAACTCGATAATGATACAACTTGTTTTTATAAAATATTTACTTTACTTTTTAAAAAAGGTACCAGAACAAACAATCTTTGAAAAAACGTGCTTTTACAATCTTCACAGTTAATATGTCAAAACAGCGAAAAGAAGAAAAAAAAAATAATAAATTGACGTCTTGCCTACTAATGTTTTGGACAACCTGTAGCCAAGACAAATTAGTTTTTGTTGTAGTTTTTTAGTAGTTTTAACGTAAACATTAAAAGTAAAATATTTATTAAATATTATGTACCTAACACTTTTTGCACTTGTTGCAATCCTTTAAAAAGCATTTTTATTAAATAGGGAAAAGACCGCGTTATAACAAATACAAACACAATAATGTACACATTTTTTTAAACTTATTCCACGAATATAATTACTGCCTTTTTTAATGGATGAATTTTATCAATGATTTCTAATTTTGGGAAGTCAGTTAATATATTGTGGCCCATAAATCTTTGCGTTAAAAATTTACAAATATACAAGACCTATCAATGTTCTTTTATGCCCTGTACCTATAAAAAACGAGTTTTACTTATGGACAGTACAATATCCTACTAGGCGTAAGTCTAAAGCGTATATATAAAAACAAAACTTGGTACCGATTGGTTGATTATAACCGCTCGTTAATGAAGACGATTCGTA